>UXGC01001841.1:0-16346 GCA_900480045.1 Eurytoma adleriae | reverse complement strand
CCACGATTCTCGCAAATGGTTCTAGCCTAATTCTAGAATACTGGCTAGAATTTATCGACAACTTTTTACCAGGGATGATTTTGCAATATTAGAACAAGTTATTTTTCACAACCGCATTTGATTAATTTAAGCATGCTACCTAAAAGCATGTTGGATATGGTATGTTAGTTTACGCAGAACTAGCTGAGAAAATCGAATTTTGCATGCGTAATTAGAAAACTTTCTTTGGTGTTAAATATTGATATACCGCATTAAATCTAAATTTCACATGAGCACTTCATTCGAGAGAGAACTCGACTTTCTGTTTATGTGAAATAAACATATAGACAAAGAATGGCGTATTTCGATTATCTCTCATTCGCTCATTTTAAATAAAATAAAAAAAAAGCATCGATAGGTAGTCAATAGTCAGAGGTATTGGAGACTCACTATTCTACCCTCCCACTATCGCTCCTTTAATGCTGTCCATAAGACTGTGGATTTTTGCCAGACTTAGTGTCCTGATCTCTTCCGGTTTAAGAAGATACTCCCCGCACACCCGATGTCTCCTCCTCAAAACCCGGTAGGAGCACAGTAGGTGTACATGTGTCTCCTCTTCTTCCCCACATAGTCTGCAGCTGCCATCAGTTCTCTTACCTATTCTCCTTTTCAAGTATAAAAGTTCGCAATGACCTGAAATCCAGCCTGCAAAGGATCTGATCGTCGCCTTAGGCAAACTGATCAGTTCTCTGGTTCAGCTCTTTGGTGCCGCCTCGCCAATAAAGGTCTTGGCGTGTCTACACCCTTGACTATCCTTCCATCGTGTATGATGTTCCTGTTTGATCCAGTTACGTATCTTTTCCTCGACAGCGCAGAGAGGCATAGCAACGTTGGCTAACCTATCTGCCTTTTTATTTCCTAGGATGCCGGAGTGTCCTGGGACCCACTTGAGTTCCTCTTCACATGCCTCTGCCAGCTTGTCCAGGGATTCCCGGCAACGGCTGACTGCTTGGGAAGTGACCGCAACCTTTCCGAGGCTTGCGATGGCAGCTCTGCTGTCTGAGTGTATCGTCACCTTTTGGTTATTCCATTCCTCCTCCAGCATCACCTCCACGTAGCCTCTTATAGCCCTTACTTCTGCCTGGAAAACCGTAGAATGCAAGTCCAGAGTGAAAACCAGTTCTTTTGCGCTGCCTTTCATACACGCTCCGGTGCCTACGCCTTACTCATCCTTGGATCCATCTGTGTACCAGTGTTCTTCACCGTGCGCAGATATGTTCTCTTCTGTACTATTCGGGATTGCAACTGTGAAGCTTTTCTCAAAGAACTTCTTTGGCTGCAAATCGAGCAACGACTTCCGATCGAGGTCAAGGGCTCAGACGAGGTCAGTATCCTCAAAACTAAACCACTCCTTGTTAGATCTGATTGCAGCCTTGAAGGCGACAGCTCTAACCATGACTTGCAGGGGTGATGGGTCCAACACCCTCTCCATCGCTTTAAGAGGTGTTGACCTTCTTGCCTCCGTGATACCTCTCATTGCCAGTCCCTGTAGCCTTTCCAGGGTTGCTGGGCCGGTTTTCAATTTACTTCTGGGCCACCAGGCTATTGCTCCGTGCAGTAGCCTGGGCCTCAGAATCGCCGTATAGATCCATTTAAGCATTATGGGGTTTAATCCTCATGTTGCTCCAAATGCCCTTCTGCATCCCCATAAAGTAGCTGTAAAGCTAGCCTTTTTGTTTAGTAAGTGCTTATTCCATTTCAGTTTCGAATCTAAAGTAACTCCCAGGTACTTGGCATCCTTTGAGATAGTCAGCTCTTCCCCTAGTAGTTTAATGGGTCCTATTTCTTTAACCTTATACCTGTTTTTGAAGTTTACAAGAACCGTTTTTCTAAGGTTGACAGATCTACTTTCCTGCACCACACCACCACCACACTTAGTGCGAACTTCATTAGCTCTCCTAGTGTGTTTTCATCATCACCCATGGCCAGAATAAGTATATCGCCTGCGTATGCCTGCACGTATATACCCAGGTCATTCAATCTCTTTAGAGGCTCGTCGACTACTAGGGACCAGAGCGTAGGTGAGAGTACTCCTCCCTTCAGGGTACCCTGCCCGTCCACGAGCCCTACTGTGCTTCAATGATTCTGTCTTTTAGAGAACTGCGAACCCACCTAACAAAGGTTGTGGGGAATCCGTGCCTCTGCACCCCTTGGTAAACGCTCTTCTCGGTTGTGAAGTTGAAGGCTCCCTCCACATCTAAGAATGCTGCCAGTACCATTCCCCTGTTTTTCATACCTTTCTTAATTTTAGTAGACGCGTCACTAAGTGCTGAGTCCACGGTTTTACCCTCCCTATACGCATGTTGCGCATGGTGTAAAGGGGAGTCACGAAGTGCCTCAACCTTGATGTATCGATCCACTAACCTCTCCAGTGTTTTTAAGGGGAAGGACGTGAGACATAGGTCTGTAGTCCTTCACTCTTTCGTGAATAGGTCTTCCTGGTTTTGGTAGGAAGATCACCTTAGTTTTTCGCCAGATCCCAGGGATATAACCTAATGCGAGCCAAGCCCTGTAGATTACAACTAGTGGATCCAACAGTAATTCTAAGCCTTCCTTTAGTTTAGTAAGACCGGAAAATACCATCTGCCCCAGGAGCCTTGTAAGGCTCAAAGGTCTCGATAACCAACTTTACTCTGTTCCTTGTAACTACACTTACCGGCTTCGTCCCAGTCCTAAACCGAAACCTCGTTGTCAGTGTCTGGTCGTAGCGTTGGTGCCGTCCTGTTTAATCCCGGCAAGTGAGCCTGTCAGCTGCCCAGTGGTTTCTTAATGCGGCCGGAAGTACCTACCGTTGGTCTGGCCAGGATCCTATTGAGCCTCGCTGCCTCTGGTATACTGTCGATTTCCTCGCAGTATTTCTTCCAGCCCTCCCTTTTTGCTGTTTCTGGTGGCGAGGAGATTCCCGACGACTTAAAGGCGGTAAACTTATGATAATTATTTTAAATTACAATGATGTCTAAGGCAGGGTCGATATACATGCCTTACTGATGAGTCCAATAGGCTGACCTCGAATCGTCTTTGAATCTACACATCTACACCCGAGTTGTTCCGCGTGACGAAGAACTGTTCTGTTTCGATGTCCAAAAAGTTTAAAATGACATTAAAATGAAATATTTAGATTATTTGTAGTTAGTAGTAATTTTTTATTCAAATTTTGTCGGGGAGAGCGGTCCTTTCACTGATAAGTATTTGTACTAAATCACTATTTTTCCAGGTATCTTTAATTTCCCAATAACTTATTCATAGCGTTTTCCTGTTGTATTCGTCAAATCATCATGCTATAGTAACATTAATAGAAAAATTAGAAACAATATTGATTTATTGTTGTTTCTATTTCCCTATTATAGTGCTATAACATGTTTTCCACGAATGCACTAGGAAAACTCTATAAATAAGTTGTTCATAAATTGAAAGTACACTTAGAAAAAAGAAGAAAAATCGTGATACTGTTCTAATCGTGTACAAAGTACAGTGCCCAAAATTAATTAATTTACATAAATGTTTTTTGGACTTAAGATTGGCAAACCAGTTATCGAAACCTTAACAAATTGAAACAACAGTTAAGACTAACTTAAATTAATCGCTGAACGTTGTTCTTTAAATATCGCATGGCTGATTCGAAAAAAAAAAATAAATAAACAAAATCTAACTTCTTCCTCCATTTATTGCCCTGAAAACATAAAGTCCATTTCGCAGATGAGCACGAGCCGTTGGTGCTCACTGCGCGGAGCCGCTAAAAATAATCGGCTAGCGAGCGATACCTATCCCCCAGTCCGGTACGTCAATAGCAATTGCGGCCGGCGCTCGAGCGGAGCGAAACGAAAGTAAGTGGCCGAGACTCGCAGCTATAGACTCCGGCGTGGCATGCGTTGCCGCAGGGCCTCGGGAAGGAAAGCACTCGACCGGGCGCTCGGCTCGTTCTCCCGTCCGGTGAACCGAAAATCGCGGCAGCAGGCGCCGACTTATTCTCCCTCCGTATCGATTCACCTTCCCCCGGACATAATCAGCGCCTCCGGCCAGCCGTGACTTCGTCCCTTTTTTTCGCTTCCCAACGATCCGCTGTAATTTTTCATTTTACCGTTGCATGCCTTTCCGGCTCGGTACACGTGCAAACTCGCTCTATTGACAGGGCAGCGTTGTTTTGTTTGTTTTAGACTTTAAGTAATTTTGTGTTTCTTTTTTTCGGAAAAATTACAGATAAAAACTTTTTTCACTCCCCTCTATTTGCTCTGTAAACTAAAAGCTGATGTTTGCTGTTCGGAGTCCCGTGCTTTGAAAAAAAAATTAGAAAAGCCATCCCGTTTTTTGTCGATATTTTTTTTCACTTTTACCCGAAACAAGCCTCTCGCTAACCGAATAAATCCAAACTCAACTAAGCTACCTAAATGTTGGCTAAAAAAAAAGAAAAAACGTTTCTCATACGCGTTTCACAGTCAACGTGCAGGCAAATCCATCGGACGTATTGAATGCGCTCAATCAAGTTCCTTATTCCGGCGGGCCGGGCGCGCCTCTTTATCCCTCGACCCCTCTCGTAAAACTGCGGGAGCCACCCGCGCGACTGGGGCCGCTTCGAGCTTCTCCCGGACGATTGTATTATTCATTGTCCCTTCTCGCGTCGCCCCTCCTTTCCATAATTCAGCCCGAGGACGAGTCGTCGCGGCTCCGAAGGCGCCGGCCCCCTTGGCTTCCTTGTTCTTGAATCTCTCCCCATTGTCTCGGCCCTGCTGGGCTTCCGTTACTCTTGATTTTCGGGCCCCTTGGAAAATCGCTGCGAGCCCGGGAATTAACGCCGCGATCCCCGTGTATTATTTGCGAGGAGTTTATTAGGATTTACGAGTGCTGCTTTCTGCACTTTCTGGCAAAAAGTTGAGGTCGCCGTGAATTATGTAAGACGTCCTTTTAAATATTCCTTATTCGGATGTGCCTGACAGGTTATTTGTTCGGTATGCAGGTGCTGGCAGGAATGATTTAGGATTCTGAAAATGGTGCTTAAAAGTGTTGAGAACTCAGGAAGAACGTGATTTATTTTTTTTATTGAAATGAAGAATTTTTGTTAAGAATAAAAATAAATAAATACACTGATTAAATATATTTTAGGGGGTGTTAAAAAGAGATTTTTGAAATTGAAATATATTTTGCTTACTGTACATCTGACTACATCAATAGCGTCATTTTTGCTGAATTTTTGTAGTAGAAGAGATTATTGAAGTACTTGTGATCGTGGCAACATTCTAGGAACTTCAAGGAGCAGCAACTTAGTGAATTTTAATTCAATTTCCAGAACTTTAAAAGCTTTGTAAATCGATACTGATTTTCTATACAAACTTTAGAGACAGTGGCAACTAATTTTATTAACAACTTATAATTCCATATACATTTTAATGCTTTTCTAGTATCTTGATAATACTTACAATATTTTATAAATAAATATATACTTTGTGATGATCGTCGTTTTACAATTTCTTTGTTTTTTAATTTTAATTTTGCATTAAATTCTTGGAATCTTTAACCTTGTGAGGTATATACACGGTGTTAGAAAAGTCCCGGGACCCTTGAATAACCTGTAAAATAAGACTCCTACAGAAAAACGTCCAATACAAAAATTGTAGATTTTTTCTCTAGCTATTAGATGGTCACTTTTTAATTGCCCTTAACTATGACCTTCAAGGATGTTTCAAGGTCAAAATCATTTTTTTAAATGGAAAACCCTATTTTTGACATAAGAAATATAAAGAGCAGAGAATTTTACGTCCACACATGACCTTCAGTACTCCCAAATTTGACCTCTGAAGGTCAAACTAACTGCGTTTACAGAACGGCATAATAACAATAAGACTGCAGATGTGAGAGAAGACAGTATTTTTACAATCACTTACGGTGAGACTGAGCGATGTCCAGTCAACTATGGCAAGGCCGGGCCACATCCAACCAGCTAAGGTGAGACTGAATTACAACTTGAGAGTACTGAAGGTCATATCAGGACGTAAAATGTTCTGCAGTTTTTATTTTCAATGTCAAAAATAGGGTTTTCCATTTACGAAAATGACCTTGACCTTGCTATCTTCTTGAAGGTCATAGTTAAGGTCAAACACAAGGGCATCAACTAATAGCTAGGGGTAAAACCTACAATGTTTGTATTCGATGTTTTTTGCTGCAACTTGTACTCCCCTTGTTATTATGTGAAGGACAGTTAGTTTGACCTCCAGAGGTCAAATTCGGAAGTACTCAAGGTAATATTCTGGCATAAAATTCTCTGCTCTTTTTAATTCTTATGTCAAAAATAGGGTTTCCCATTTAAAAAAAGGACCTTGACCTCGTAATGTCCTTGAAGGTCATAGTCAAGATTAAATACAATATCACCATTTAATAGCTAGAGAAAAAAGCATACATTTTTTATATTGGACATTTTTCTGTAGGAGTCTTATTTTACAAGTTATTGAAGAATCCTTCTAACTCTGTATACTCTCGCTTCCTACGAAGATTATCAGCTTTAATTTCGTGATACCAAAACTAACAGATCTTGCGTCGTTTTCGTTCGTAAAGATTATCAGATTTTGCAGCTTTGCCGCGAAGACTAACTTTTGCCGCGAAAACAATAGGTGAGACCGGTTAAATCTGCTTATCTTCGCGACAAGGTCATGAAATCTGCTAGTCTTCGCGGCGGAAATTCAAATGTTTTAGTTTTCATGGCAAAGGCACAAAATGTGTTGTCTTTGTAACAAATTTTAGATCTATTAGTCTTCGCTACTTTTTGTAAGAAGCGACGATGTACATTTAACATTTAAGTGACGTGAAAAATTGAAAAATCAAGAAATAAACTTAAAATTCAATAACAAGTCTAACGTTGGCATGTCTCACGGTGAACCGAAAATAAACTTTTTTTCAACAATATACACTGAATAGCTCTTAAAAATTCATTAAATAAAATAATTTTGTTCTTGCAGACTTTTAAAATCCCCTCATAAAAATGCCATCCTTCCAGTGACGTGGGGTGAACACCGTTTCTTATCGCCGAGACATCAAATTCCACGGCCAATAAGAAGCTCGTACTGATTTCCATACGACAACCGCTCGCCCCTCGTGTAAAATCGCGTCCCTTGAAAAAAAGCCCCACCGTTAGTTCTCTACCCTACCGTACGGCGGGGGAGTAAAGAAAAAAAACTTCTGTTACTGCACGACGTCGTTGGCATTCATTATGTGCCCATCGACTCGGTCGCAGGCGACGGCCCTCGAATTCCGAGGCGGCGGAGCTCGTGCAGTTCATTTTGCATGCACCCTCTGACTCCCCGTGAATCATCCGACCTCTCGATTTTCGCGGAACTCTTCTGGCTTCGTGGGTTTTGTTTAATTTAAGAGTCTGCCAAAGAAACGCCCGCTGCAATTTTCACGACTTGTCGCGGCAGGGTGCCGCTTCGGACGCCGTCGAAGTGACGATTAGGTCCACCAACTGGTTTGTCCCTTTTCTAGAGGGTTGCTGTTTTTTAAGGAGAATGTGGACATTTTATATCATCACTGCTGAACCAAGCTTTTTGGGTAGAAAAGATACATTCAATTGTATGTCAGTTAAACAAGAAACTTAGCGGTCAAACAGGAGAAATTACTAAGAATTTTATATAGTTATTACCGTAATTTTTACCCCTTATGCATTGTAAAAGCATAGATTGATTTTGTATTCCACATCATAAAATTAAATAAAGACTCGAAAGACATGAAAATAATGCTTGGGAATGAATGCTTTTAAAGATGCTGATAGAAGAAAAAATCAGTTTGTCATAAAAGCGTAAAAGAAGATAAAAAAATCGGGCAATACTCTGGAATCCGTCGGTATCTCCATCATTCGTTCGGGACAATTTAGCGCAGAGAAATCTCAAGCATCGACTTTTTCGCCCGGCAGAGTGAATGAGGGAAGAAAATGACAACGCAGCTCGAGAAAATACGGGAGCTGCTCAGTCTCTCTCTCTCTCTCTCTCTCTCTCTCTCGCTCTTACTCTCGCTCTTGCTGTCTCTTATTTTCCCTTGCTCTCTTCACGTCCTCGACTCTGGAGTACTCTCCTGACCTCGACCCGCGGCAGCGACAGCTATTCTGCGCTTATATATAAATTTTAGATCGTCCTAGTTACTTCCGCTCGTGCGCCCGCCCGCTGACGACCATAATCGAGCCCGTCCTGTTTTTACAGTTTACGATGTAAATTTCATGCTTCGTAACGTGCTCCGGAAGCTTTTGGGAAGGAAAGATCGTTGCGATAAGGCTCACGATTACGGAATGGCTTCCGAGGGTTCAAAAGCCATTGGAGTCAAAGTAGCATTAAGGCATTTTGGCTCTTAAAATGAATATTGCGATTAAAAGTGCAGTGTCCTATAAGGTGCCCGATGGTACGAGATGCTTAGCTTCGTAAAACAAAAATATATTTTTCATTGAATGTAATGAAACTTTTCATTATTTATAATCATTGCATTTTCAATTTTATTACAAGTAAATAATATCAGAAAACTAAAAATTTATAAAAAATTTAATTAGACCCATTAGGTAGCATTTGGAGAAATAATTTACATGGATATGTTTTTTAAGTTTAATGTTTCTCAACAATTTGTGATACCACCAAAGGATAGTGTATTTACGTAGTCTACGATCACAATGTCGTCCGAATTTACGATGTTTTTGTCAATAAACATTGAATTGAGAAAAAAAGTATAAAAAAAGTTTTACGATTCTTTGCAATTGACGAGTTTGAATTTTAATTTTTCGCGTATTCACATGTAAAATAAATCGCAATCCCGTGAAACCTTGAAAAGCGGGTACCCTTATTTGATCGTTCAGTATGTAAACGAGTGATCTTTATTCAAACTGAAAGCTGACGATGGCGCAATTTTTGTGTACAAAAAGCTCTCCGCCGCTACCGTGCTTCTGTTTTCCCTAGTTACTAAAGCTGATACTTTGCCAAGCTTGGAGAGTTTCTGTGACTCTCTTTCTGTGTTTTCCGTTCTGCTAAAATAACACGATAATATTGAGCAAAAGTATTTTGTCGATATTTTCGTAATTTTATACAATATCACTAGCGTATGAAAATTTTACCTCATTGTTTGTGATTCTCGACAAAATATTTTTAAAAGATTTTCAATTGTTTTTCTCTCCAGTAAACACAGCTTTGTAAACAATAATCCTCTTATTTTCGCATTGAAACTTTTTGAATACAAAAATTTATTGTTTGTTAATATGTTGTTTGGATCTGTATATCGCTATTATTCTAAAAAAATGCACCATCTGTATTCTAACAAATGCATCTTTCGTCCTTAACAAGATATTAAGGAGTTGTTCCCTTCTTATTTGGCAGTTGATCGAGTTCGCATCTACTTGAAGTCATTGGAGGAGTTATTTTTTTTAAACGACTGACCGCGTGACAATATACTTGGAGCTGTTGATCATGATTGCGACCTTTTTCAAGTTGCCGACCGGGTTATCACCGTTTTCAAGCCGCTGGCAAAGTCACAAGCTTTTAAAAGCCGTTACAAGTTATCTCCGGTTTGAAGGATAGCTTTCTTGAGGTCGTTCACCGGATTAACATCCTCTTGGAGCATTGGATGAGTTACGACCTTTTGTCAGCAATGTTATAACCTTTTCAAAAGGTTGACCGAATGATGTTCTTCTGGAAGCCAATGATCGAGTTACGTATTTCATAAAATCATTAGTTGTTGACTTCTTTAAAACACGTCATATGACTTCTTTAAAACCATTAGTCGACTTAGGACCATCTTGAAGTCACTAGCTGCTGATGAAGCTGAAGCTGGCAGTCACATCTAGCAGCGGGATGGTCCAATACCATATTTCACCATTTCATATTTAGTATTGTGACCGTTCCGCTGCTAGATGTGGCTGCCATCTTGATCCTCGTTAGCTGCTGAAATATGACGTTTTCTAGGCCATTGTCCAAGTTAACACCTTTTTTAAAGTATTGGACGATTTACGCTTTTTATGAAGATATTGATTAGGTTATGATCTTTTCTAAACCAATGCGGAGTTTCATAATCTTCTCTATCCTAACCGTCGACAATAAAGGAATGGAACTGAAAGGAAGGAATGGAATGGGAATGGAATGGAGTAATGTGGAATTACATAAGTGAAGTTTCATTCATTCCACTTTACCGAGTCCTCTCTTGCGACTTCGGTCATTTTCATCTAATTTTTAGGCAGGTTATTTTTGTCTCGCTCAAGATGCACATACTTTTGCAATCGTTTGCACTCAGTGTGCATGAGCATCTTCTGACTTACTGCAGTTGAATAAGCGTAAATTTCTCAAATTTACTTATTTAACTTCAAAAGTCTTCCACATGTTATAACGTGATTGTGAGAAGACTGAATACATTTGGCATACTACAAGTAACTGCTCACTTATTTTAGTGAAGTTTCAGTTATTCAATTTCAAAAGTGAAGCTCTGCTTGCTGAGTAGTATTGCGCTTTAAACATGTATGAAACTATTGTGCGCTTACCCTTTTAACGTGTCAATTTTCATAATTACAAGTAATAACCTTATTGACATCAAAGAACCATGACCTCGAAGAATTTTCGCATACATTGCATGCATCTCCATTTCGGTTCGACGAATAACCACTTGTGAAAATGAGGCGAAATTCGAAGGAGTATCCGCGCACTCGATGAAAATTGAGTCTTTCCACGCGTTTCTTTCAGCCTGCTGCAGCGGCGAATGACAAATTGATCGACCGGCGATTAATTAAAAGGGGTGTGCGCGCAACTACGCGACACGAACCAAGAGGAAAGACTCGCGCGCCGGGCGAACTCGATTCATCATGTTTTGCGCGACTGCCGCGCGTCGATTGTAATAAATCCTTGTCGCGCGGTCGTGCGATACACCCCCCGTGGCTTCTACCCGCCACCTTTTTCACGCGGTTGTGCGCTTTTTTTACGCTCGCGCGGATTTCTAGCAAACTTGCTGCCGCTCGTACCCGCGTGTTTATTCAGCTGAATGCAAGATGTTGCTCCTTGCTGTGAGATTGCAGATTCTTCATTTGCAGCGTGATGGATTGTGGACATTTTTTTTTTATTAAGTGGGGAGTGTATACATTTATGAAAGTAATTAATAATTTTTGTAAATAAAAAGCTCCAATAGTATTAAAAAATCCAATCAACCGACCGAGCATTAGTGGGGCAAGAATCATTGTTTAAGGGCTTTAATCATTTTTAATATGTTGTGCTATAATATATGCGTACAGGTCAACAGCTTGGTACTTAAAAATTCTTTTTTTTTTATTTTTTACGTATTATTTTAATATAAGCAGTAGCTCGTACAAAAGAAGTCATGTACTGAATAAAGTCAGCACAAGCTAAATTTATTCTTGCGATATTAAAAAATTCTTAGGCGCAAGCAATAAAAAAGATGTTTTACTACGCTGCGCTACACCGTTTGGTTATAAGATATACGGTAAAAAATACTAACATTTTTGAACGAGCCATGATGCAATCTACTTCTCCGCCTTGCTGTGTACATATTAATTCGCAAAACGTAAAAAATCTACCCGTTCCTGTCATCCGTCGATCGCCACACCATAAACTACGTAACTACGTAAATCCTTGCGCTTCTGTCTATCCATTCCGCGGTAGCATCTACGAGGTCGCTCGGTAAGTTAGCGTCTCCATGCTTATCCGTTAATAATGATCTATGAAGAGAAACTTGGGTCGGCGTCGCCTGCGTGTTTTTCCCTTTCGCTTCAACTAGCACCCCTACGCGGGATATGCTTTATGCTCCGGTACTTTTTTCCACGCGCCGTGAGCGAAGTTTATGACTCAACGTACTTGCGGCTCATGTGCATTAAGAAGTAAATGATCAACCACGCGGAGTCTCTTAGTCCTACTTTTTCGCTGTTTTCTTCTTAGAGATTGATGGTACATAATTTCTGTTCATCAGGATATATCTGGAAATTAATTTTTGGTTGCAAGAAAAATTGTGAAGAAAATCAGTGTAGATCTTGTGGATAATCATGAATTTTTGCCATGCTCTAATCTTAATCGTGGTTTGGCTTAATGGCTCATAGTTTGCGCGAATTTCATTAATAACTCATTAGTTATTTCATTAAAATGGCTTTTAGAACATGACGATAATTAATTAAAGTAGTTTTACCCCAACTATGCTATTAAAATTTGTAGGTATTTAAATAAAGATTAATAGTATTAAATATAATTAGAAAAGTCTTTTTGTCATCTCGTTATTAATCTTTACACGACTGACCAGTCTCTATTGACATTGTTTTCAAAATTTGTTCTCTAATATCATACACTGAAAAAAATTAAGGACAGAAATTACCTTAACCTAGCGTTTTTAGTGGTAGAGAGTTATCTTTCAATAAACTGGTTCGTCCGTCTCTGGTCAATGATTGTCCGAAATGTGGGCAACGATTGTCTTAGATGCTAAAAGTTTCGAGTGTCGGACAATCATTGTCCGTCAAACGGATAACCATTGACCGAATCTGCAGGGCACTGTGTGGTACAATTTTAGTACAACCTATGCTCCTAATCTTTCTCAGTGTAGAATGACGAAAATGCTAACACGCTCTCCCCTCCCATCCTCCCTCTTCCCCTCCCCTCCCGACACTTCCCCTCTCACCCACCCATGTCAATTTAAAAATATCTACCAGTCAATTTTTATTTCACTATTTTATATCTCGTGAAGCGAGGTACAAACTATAATATTGCTTCCTTATAGAACAAGAATAAAGACGGTCCATTTTTTTATTTTTTCTAATATCAACTCATCTGAAGTGCACGCACTATTATGGATTGCTAAACTGCATTATCATGCATTAGTAATAAAAAATGGGAACAATTATTAGTAAATATTTGCTTACTGCTTGAATAATACTATTCATATATATATTTATTTATTAATAAATTGAACGGGCTTTGGATTGCCCTTTAATGACACAGTTCACAATATAAATCATATCATCATATCAACTTTTTGGTAGGTCATAAATAATTTTGTATCGCTCAGTAAAATTACTATATTACATGTTGAAATAAATAATCAGATTACAGATCGCAGACTGTACGTCATTTCGTTAAATGTTAATCGACCATAAATATAACAGTAACGTTTATGCGTCCTACTTCAGTGATGTGCTAAAATAATTAAAAAAGCAATAATAATAATAAAGCCAGAGTGCCCGAATCGCCGGGAATCAATTAAAATTATTTAATGAAATAATGTAATAAATAATCAATAAATTTAATTCGCTTAAAAATCATTGTGCTGACGTCACATCGGTCATGCTTATTGTAAAATGTACTGGACACGTGAATAATTTGTTTTACGCATTATTAAAATTTTAATCTTGTAAGTTTAATATTCGTTTTTAATGCGGATGTATGAAGTAAAAGTAATAATTTTCTCTGTTCAATCTCCCTCTCACCCACCGTACCGAGGCTTCCTCCTTTTACAAAGATTTATTTTACGTTTTTAATTTCAGGCGACTCCCGGCGCGAGCTGCTCCCCGCGGTACGCACTCTTATTTTACGATCCGTCGGCTTCGCGCGTGGCCGCGCCAGCCGGATCCGCCGATTTTTTTAATTTCGCGCGACAACGCCGGAGTTCGCGATCGCTTTTTATGAGATGCTCTTTCAACGAAATATTTTATATTTTTCATATTTTTTTAACCGGAAATTCAGTTACCTACGATTTCTTCTTTTTACGGCGAAAAAAGGAAACGAAAAAGAAGCATGCGCGTTTCCAAGACTTGCAGGAAACGAAGATTGAAATGTGTAATGAAATTTTGCTATATTAAATTTTTACTGTGTTATATTGTACGATATTGCAGTATGAAAATATTTAAACATTAATAATTTATTTCTGTCTTTAATTTTTTTGCGACGTTTCATTTGACTTGTTCACTTTACCATATTTACATATGTCTGACCAGATTCGGATATTACTACTGAAATAATTGATGCGTCTATTCTTCTTTTGAAAAAAAAAAAACAAGTAAATTCTGTTGAACATTTTCTACAAAATATACTTGACAAAATATCATTATTTTTTCCTTATGATTGCACCCTGGGTATTCAACTGCATAGGAAAAGCCTCGAGGTGGTTCTCCTCATAACTCGCTTTTTCTCAGTCCAGCGAACGGAGGATCAATCTCGCAACGCTGGGATTTTACATGCGGGCGTCAGATAAATGGATAAAGAAAGAAGAGAGAGCGCAAGCATAGAGAGAGGGAAATAGAGAAAGAGACAGAGAGAGAGACCTTAGGGAATGTATCTGTCTCCGTAAAGATACGATTGATGTTTTATTACCGCAACTGTCAAAGTTAGAACAATCTTGGTAATCAGATATGGAGAGAGGGAGGGGGTAGGGGGGACCTTTTCGAGCACTTATGACAGGTCGTTGGCTGTTGATGAGATCACCATTCCTTACGATTAGAAATGTAACAAATATTTAGAGATATTGCGACACATTATAGAAATAGATTAAAATTTTATTCGATTAATTATTTTATTTTAAAGTAATCCTCTCGTCATTTAAAAAATTATTCGTTTCTATAGTATCAACGTAAATTACAAATTCCAAGAGATTCCTTTTATTTGTAAATATAAATATTTGAAATCGTTTCGTCTCTTTATTGTAAAATAAAAGTAGCGGAGCACAGCACCAGCCGTAATACTCATTCAGCAGTGAAAAATCGATAGCAGTCATAATCATAGGTAAATTTCCGAGCCCCTCCCCCTTGCCTTTTGTTAATCCTCGGAAAACAATTCAGCGCAGCGATTTTCCTCGCAGAGCGACGTTTAATTTCCGCGCGCGCATCCTATCGATTTTCCCGTAATTTTACGAGCGACTACCCGACGCGTACGCGAGGAGCTTATGCGCTTCTGGCCGCAAAGGCACAATGCACACTCGTTATCGGTCATTCGATTCCTTCTACCCGCGACTCCATTGGAAGACAAGCCGCTATGCGCGGCTCATGGTATAATAAACAAACCTATGGGGTCAAATTTTATGGGTAGTAAGCAACATGTGATCAATACTTGTTTATATCATTCTGGCTTAATATTGACTGTTTAGTATATCTCAGTCCTTATATCACCAAAGCCATCGTCGTCCATGGATATCCGATCGAATTGTTTAATTATTGGGACTATTCCGGTTTTATTATAAAAATCACGAGCCCCCAAAATGTAACGATCGTCACACAAAAAATAAACAACTATTTAGTAGTTTATAAAAATCTTTTAATCACGAGGTTGAACATATTTACAAAACGAAGTCCGAAAATCAACTAACTGAGAAACAATCGTTAGTCGACAAATTCAGATTGTATAGAGAACATAAAATTAGCGATATATAACAATATTAATGTAATATTTATAATTTACTCGGAATCATAAAATTTGTATCTTACTTCAAGAGCAAACTTATGAAGCAATTTTTTTTACAAATATTTGTTGATTTGATTCATGTAAACATGCTGCTTTATTTATAACTTTAAGAAGATCCGACAAAAAGATGCAACTGCTTGAGTAAACACGACACTCAGGAAGAAGCCAAGTACACGAAGCCGATGAAAACCATTGGAAGGGGCGGGGGAAAGATGAAATGAAAAAAAAGAACATAAAGAGCTGGCGCCAACGCGATTCAGAGACGGAAGGTGGAAAAGCGCATTATGAGAGAAAAAGGCGAAGCTATCGAGGATTTCATTTCCTTCAATTGGCCCCGTGGTCCTCTCGATTTTACGCCTCATTTGAGAAAGTCACTTCACGATGACTTTGCCTCCAGCGCATGTCGATTACCGGCTTTCCTCTCGCAACCAAACTTGCCCGATATAATCAAGTCCGTGGTTGTACGTTGAGATTGATTAAAAGTTTAAAAAATATACTCTAAAATAAAGATTTATTTGAAATTAACTATATGTTTTCGGATTTTTCATTGATTTGCCTAGTGATAAGAACATCGCAGAATGAGGCAAACAATGAAAAGGGAACTAATTAACTCACTAGGAGACTATCAGAACTCGGGATCACGAAGTTTTTTCTGCTGTTCTTGCTACCTCCCTGCTGAAAATACCCTGCACGATTTCATTCAGGGAATCTTACAGGATATCCTTATGATTTTCTCCAGGGTGTTTCCCTGCTATAATAGGATCTCGCAGGATTTCCTTGGAGGAAAATTTTTTTATTTGTTTAATTAGGTTACGGAAATGTTACTTTAATTTCCTAAAACGAAGTACACTGAGAAAAAAGTCCAGTAAAGACTACCAGTGTGAGGAAGGTTATGACAGCTTTGTTTATGTCAAGTAACGC
>UXGC01001840.1:0-16352 GCA_900480045.1 Eurytoma adleriae | reverse complement strand
GTTATTAATATTTATTAAATGTTACTGAAGATTAAACAATTACATTTGTAATGCAAAATTAAGTAAGTCAAAATTCGAATGGTAATTAAAATCGGCCAATTACATCAGGTGCATATATAATTATGAAACAATAAATATAATACGTGCTTCTAGTGGACCGATTTTTATCGTTCAAATTTTGTTCGCATTAATTTTTATGTGAAAGAGATACAACGTTGCTAGACGGTACAATTTTGAATAATATAAATTTTTACAATATTGCAGCTTAATTGACTTTGCCCCAAGCTTTTTATACCTGCGCGACGCTCGCTAGTCCTTTTTTTATGGGGATCATGTTGAAGGTCAAAGTGAGACGTCAGCGAAAAAGTTATTAATATTTAAGAAATGTTACTAAATAATTAATTATATTTGTAATGAAAAATTAAGAAAATCAAAATTTGAATGGCAAAAATCGGTCAAGTAAATATATTACAATTTTATAAATTTTCTAATAAGATCGTGAATGAAATTGTAGTAAAATTTTTAAATAGTGCTAGAAAAAGAGACAATGTAAAAGAGTGGTCCACGCATGAGTTCGGAGGCATAGCATCTTCCGTGTGGACATTTTTTATTTCATTCATTTTCTTTTACAATTACGTTTTTTTTATAAAAAGCCTAATTATTTTACTTATGAACACTTAAATATTTAAATAAATCTTTTTCTACATTAGTGAATACTAAAATACTAAATTGAGCATTTAACAAATTTGAGTATTTCTATTTTATTTCTTTCATTCATTTTATTTTACAATTACATTTTTTTATAAAAAGCCTGATTATTTTAGTAAAAAAATAAGTTCACAAATAAAATACAATTCGGAAAATTGAACTAATGTTTAAAAAGTGCAGAAAAAAAAATTGGGACAAAAGAAAATTTAAAAACGATACGAGTGATGTCAGTTTATATACGTTACCTTCTATAGTCACACAATCCAGCGAGTTTATTACATACCATTCAGACTTCCACGCTGTTATTTCATAATCGTCATTTTGGAGCAGAGGCTAACATCTTATTAATGATAAAAGCGGAAATTTCGATGACGCAAAAAAATTGCTTAGTTTCTTTCCATTGCCACAGCTATAAATAATATTCACGGGCTAATTTTTTTTATATATTTCTTTAAAAATAGATTTGTGACTTCCGTAAATATTTAAGTACAATTTTTAAAGTAAAACGATTAATCGCCTTTTCAATCCTTTTAAGTACATGTAATTATATCTTTCAGAGTTAATAAAAAATTTAACACTTTCAGGACTAATCTTGAAAAATAGATTTAAGTTTTGTTTTATTACTTTGAAAAATCAATTTAAATTACTAAAAATAATTATCTAATTGGACAAAGTATGCGTCCCGCAATGGTATTGTAAAATACATTAAAAAATTGACCAACAAGATATTAAATCGTCTAAAATTTTTATTCGAATTTTGCAAAAAAAAAAATTTTAAGACTGAAACAGTTAAAAAGGAATTTTCTAAAAAAACACTTAACTAGCAGGAAAACCGCAAAAAGCATAAGCACTAAAACGTATAAAAAGAAAATATCATTGGGTGACAGTGATGAAATAAAAATAATTATATCTTTTGTGAAAGCCACAAACGGCATCATTTATTGAGATACTCTTCTTTATTTTCATTTTTGCTTTTCCATACACGTGTACGGCGTACAGTGATTTGTAGATTCATCTAATTTATTTTAAAATCCTGCATCATTTTTATCATTTTCCTGGCTTTTGTATTGATCTTGTCCTGTCAACTAACGTAGAGTGTAAATATTTGAAATACTAGTAAAAGACCGACAGAATGGTACGTCACCGTTCCGCTTAAAACGCTCTTTTTTTTTTATTTCCGCCCCCCTAATCACCCACTACATTCCTATTTTTTTTCTTTTGTTCCACAAATGATCATTCACGCGAGGAACGTTGCTGATTCCCCTCGCTATCCACCCCCCCTTTTTTCTACTCCCTGTGTCAATTATTCATTGAATTTTTTTCCTTTTTTTAAATTCTTAATACTTGGCGAACGTGCGAGAGTTGTTCGTCGTCGCTGCTCGACGCGAAAAAGACAAAAGTCGAACTGGCCCGAGTAAGCAAGTTTGTTACGAATTTTCTCTTTCTCTCTCGTTTCGATAAAAAAAAAGGTGACATCGCGCATTTTAAACGACAATTAAATTATTACAAAATGTTTCGACATAAAAAAGTAATAGACAACCAATAGTGCGAGGTCCGGCAAATCTTGGATTTGTGCAATCTGGGCCTCGCGAAAATTGTCGATCGCACACGCCCAGGGCCGACGAAACGTCGATTATGCCGACTTAGTACAGTACACAAAAAAAAGAAGTAACGGCTGAAAAAGTCTTTTTTTCCTTTTATATACGCGGTAAAAAATAAAAATAAACGAAGCTATCGATAAACCACAGAGCTTTTGTGTGTGCTTCTTTTACATTACACCTTATATAGTTATACAAAATAAATAAACATTTTTTTTTATCATTCTCGCGTCAATGCGACTTGCACCGCTCTCCTCTCTCGCTCACTCGCTTCAAATACCCATTCTCTCTTTCTCTCTGTTACACCGTGAGTCTCGCCCTTTCGCACGCCTTTCTTCGCCTTCGTCAAGGGTCAATCGTGCGAACCACCAACGTCGCCTGAACCATTTTTCTTTTCTTTTCTGTTTTTTAAACTGCTCGAGGTATCCAACGGCTGCCAGCCAACTCCAGAAGAAACACCGCCTCTCGGAAAGCAAAAGTTCGTTACAATTTGTTTGTTGAACAGTCGCTGAATACGTCGACGATCACAAAAAGGCAGTTTTTACAATAATTGAGAATTCTCGCACGTCGCTTTTATTATTTTCTTTTCTGTTATACGCAAAAATTGGTACTCAATAATTTTCTTCTCTTCCACAAGGCTCTCTTGTATTAATCCCTTCAGTATATTGATTGCAGTCACAGTCAACGTCTCTCTCTCTCTCTCCCTCTCACAAACGCACACGCGCACATACACACTTACTCTTTCATTCGATCTCCTCACCCCGTCACTCATGAAAATTATTTACTACGGGTTGGTTGGTAAATAATCGTTAACCCGGACGATATCTCTTCTACACGCGCAACCTTCGTGTACTCGCGTGCAATCAGCAGAACACATCGTCTAATTGCTTTTTTTCTTCTTTAATACTCTCTCCATCTCTCTCGCTCTCTCGGAGGCTTTCCCGGACTATCCTACTTTATTCGAATGTCCATTCGCCACGCGGGAGTAAAGAAGGCGCGCGAGAATTTCGGCCCGTGTCCGAAAAAAATAATAATCATTTTCACTATTTAGCATCGCATGCACGCGCCAAAGTGTCACTGTCCAACGCATTCATATTTATCATTTTTTTTTTTCAATTAATATACCGTGAGACTGTTCGTGTCCGACTTCAACACTCTCGGAGGACTAAACGCGCGACGAGTTTTTTTTTTTTTTTAAATTAAGTTAATTTATACAAAAACGTTTTATGTTTTTTCTTCGATCGTTACTGGCCGGCGCACGATCGAGTGTACCGAAAAGACGAACGATGGAAAAAGAATGAGACGAGTGTTATATATATACTTTTCTTCGATGAATCGTTTAATGATAATTCTCTAGGTGATGAGCAAATAACAAAGACAACGAACGCTCGTCTTGTCCTAAAAATCGAGTTAAAAAATAAATAGAGAAAAAAAATTGAACGCTCTGCGCGCGCGCGTGTGTGTACTCTTTCGAGAAAGCCGACCACCGGTACGGCACCGTCGTTTAATTTTCTCTTCTATTCGATTATATATAGAATTCGCACGAGAAGACGCCGAGTGCATCCCTTTTACATTATTTTTTGTTTCTTTTGTCTTTATATCAACGAAACCTTGTGTCCGTAGAATCACCTCGACTATAAAAAAATAATACGCATCCCGGGAAAACGTATTCTTGCACAATAGATGAAATGCGATCGATCCGGAAGGGACGTTCCACTTTTGCGATCGCTCAGCTTCCCCTCCCTCCTTCGCTCGCTTTCTCTATCAATTTACTTTTCGTTTTAATAAATTCGACTATTGACTTGTGGAAAAAAAAAATTATAATGGTCCTACAATATGTACACGTGGCGGCGTCGTTACACGCTCGAGCCTTTCGTTATTCATTCATCCATTTATTCACTCGCTTATTTTATTTATTTCCTTTGCAAAACGACGAGTTACGACAGCCAAAGGCAACAAAAAAAAAAGCTGTAGGCTGAGGAACGATAAAAAAAAAAACGCAAAAAAAATATCGTTAATGTAATATAGTAGTGATAATAATAGTAATAATAGTAATAATAATAGAGATATGTTGAACGAAATCGAAGAGACGCGCGCGGGCTTAGACGATTTTATCCCGCGTTGTCGCTCCTCGTCGCCGTGGGGTATTTGCAACTAATCACGTAACACTACACATTCTCTCTCATACTCTCCTTCCGTCTTTCTCGTCTTCTATATTCTCACTGGAATATGATCCTGGAATTTTGTATAAAAAACTTCAGTTAATAGCGTGAGTTTCATCCTCTTTTTTCCTGCCTATTTGTTAAACTGTCTAAACTCGAGCAGGATATCAAGCACCTTTGGTTACTCTTCGCGAAATATTTTTGACTACTTAAGTCATTCGGATCGGACTGATTTTTATAGCGAAAACAAATTTCTGGATTATTTACTCCAAATTTTTAAATTATTTATTTAAACGATTTAAGCTGAATTTATTCAAGTGATTTAAACTGTAAGAATTGGTTGACAATCAAAAATATTTCGATTTAACGATCAGGTCGCCGAGACACCTGCGCAGCATGCAATCGCAGAATGAGAAAACATTTTGCACACTTAAAGCATTAAAACGTAAAATTAAAAAGAATAAATATAAATATTCGTGTAACAGCTATACGTGAGAAGAACGAAAGGCGAAATGCAGAACGATAACAATTGTCGTTGAAACGCTCGCGAAAGCAGAGAGCCCCGACTCTCTGACGTATATCTCGGAACCGCCACTTCAACAACGGAAGCAAAAAAACTAAAATTGATTACACGGCAATAGGAGATTTGAACTGTCTACACAAGTGAGCGAAGTCAAGCAAACACTTTAGTTTTTCTTTTCGACATAAATCAACGAGAAGCGCGAAAACGCGAGACGCAACAAAACTTTTCCTTCTCCGCGGAGACGAAAAACAAAAAGAAGGGTACGTTGCTCCTCGTCGACGAGGATCGCTTTAACAATTTAGTCAATCGTACACCATCGCTTGGTCCATGAACGCGCCGCGACCTGCGCTCACCCCTAGTTTTCTCCACCCCGTTCACTTTTTTTCACAGCTTTAATTCTTCCTCTCTCTCTCCCTCTCCCCATGTCTCACTTAAACGCGATTGGGAATTTATCCTTTTTTTTTGTACTCTCTTGTGTTCATCTTCGCCCCCACGATGATTACAAATCGAAGATTCGCTCGACGCAGTTTCAGTGTCGCGTACGCGAGAGAGAAAGACAGAGAGAGGGATCAGTCTTGTTTATTTAAACGTTTTTCTCACATCTTTTTTTTTACTTTGTTCAATCAAATTGTTTCTCACGAAAAAGTTGCACTTACAATTGGAAGTACTAAAATACACCCGAGTCTGCGCTATTCAGGTTCGCGCGCCGCGGAGTGTAACTTGCACTGACCCTAAGTTTTTTTTCTTTAACTTTACATTTAAAATAAATTGCGACTCTGCAAAGACTAGTATTGTACATATCACTTGCAAATGTTACTGGTCTCGCAAAGATAAGTTACTCTAAACTTTTTGTGTTTGTACTAGAAGATGAATTATAGTCGCAAGAAAAATCAAGTATTGCCTAGGAAGATTAAAGACTACCTAAATTTTACTGAATTTCTCATTGGCAAAGCTCGAATGTAAACGTACCGCGGCGCGAACGAGTTCGCCTCGATCTTAGCGTCGCCGACGGCGCCGAAAAACCGAGGCAATCGGTTCGCCGAACAACTTTGATCGCGACCAAGTGTTTCAACCACTTTTAAATCTTCGTTTACGTATTTACATTAAACTACGGATCAACGTAGGATCCACTTAAAAAAAGAAGTTCCAAGCGTCATTTCGCTTCATTATGGCGGTCCCTCGCTCTTTTTTCTCTCTCTCTCCCGAAGTTTCAATCTTTTTTAATAGTCTCCTTGTGTATAATAAACGTTCGGCCCTCCCTGACGAGATACATCGGACAGCACAGTGCAGTTTCAACATTTTATTAGTCTCTTTACAACTCTATCACACCCCGTTTGTTTCCGTTAATATTTATTTGTTTCCGAACTTGGATTATTTACTTTTTTTTATTTTAAATAGAGAACGACTCGAAGGTTTGTTTTGTATCTTTTCACCCGTTTTGTCTGAAGCAACAAAAAAGGAGACATTCGATGTCTGTTCCGGCAGCGATTCGACAGATTTTTTCATAATACTCTCTTTCATCAGCGTCCGCTCTGTCGACTAGTATTAGTCGCTCGTTATACGTTTACCTTGTAGCGGCTCCTCGCGAAAGAAACGATTCGAAACGCGTTTATCGAATGTTACAAGATCGTTCAATATCACAGTTGTCTTTTTATTTTCATCTGTTTAATTATTTTGTTGTTCTTTAGTTACTTTTTTACGATACGTTAACTTTATGATTATTATCTTTAACGTTATTTATATTATGTATACCGCACATCATACCGTTTACATTTTGTTTACTTTTAATAGAGTTACAAAAATTTTATGCGAACGCGCAACTGTTTCACACGGGGTTATCTTTTTATATTTTTTTTCGCTTGCGTCGAGCCGCAGGAAAAAAAAAGAAATTCGATCGCACGTCACTCACGCACCAGCATTTTCACAACTGAATTCACTTGCAGAACCACGTTCTCGCTCATTTTCTCTGTTTTCCCAATTGATCCGCCCCTTCTCTTAAGCTTCTGTAACTGCAACCTTTGTTTTAAATTCGTTTCTCTTATTTTGCTCATATTAACAAACCGCGCTATTCTCCCCTTAGAATAAAAAAATGAAATAAAAAAAATACGCTTGATGTAGGACATACTTTTACTCATTTATATATGCGAACATGTCCTCCAGTCGCAAACGACGAATTTACACGTACACGTGAGCATGAACCATGAAACACGACGAATTTAATAAATTATTATCGTCGATTTTTTTCCATTATTTACTTCATTCTCTTTCTCGAGTATACTTTGCATCTATGAGATCTGACTCTTCTCATCTTGCGTAAAAAATAACAGAGCTCGAGCTGGCAATACGTATCCGCTCGCTCGTTGTTTGCGAAGAGGAAAATTATAACAGTAAATAGCGGGGAGAACAAGAACAAAGCATGGCAATGCTATTCCATCTCTCCCACAAAATCTGGGATTTCAAGTCGTTTCTTCATTTTCGAAGGCGCACGTATGTATTTATTAATTTAAATTTTCCTATCTGCCGCGAAATTTTTAGTTTCAAAGATTTCAATTAAATCATCGCGTCATTTGGGCACTGTTATCTTTTATAACATTTTTCTCCTCTTGATTTTTAATTTTTTAGGAACGGCAAAGGACAAAAGTACCATTCGTCGATTTTCAATTATATGAATTTGAGAAAAAATATTGATTTCGTTTTAACTTACTAGTGCTCGAGATATCGAGCAAAAAATTTTCATTTTTTTTTTTCTAAAAAAAGTCACAACGAGCCGCACTTATTACTTCAAATAATCATCTCGACACGAGTATTCGACAATTGAAAAAAATTCTGCTAAACAAGCACAGTTTATCTGTTCTGTTGCGTTAAACTCGTTTTGTCTTATTTTTTCATTTTATTCCAGAATATTGCCTAGCGACGCTCAATTACGTTTTTTTTTATTTGATTAATAAGTAATAATTCTACTAACACGTGCGCAAGTCGGCGCAACGAGACGCTTTATCGACAAGGGTCAAACCCCTGCATTCACAACGAAAAAATCGCTTCGTAGATTCCATCTTTGTTTTACATCTTAGTTTTTTTCACTGTCTTTAAAATTTTCACGAAATCCTAAGCGACTGAAATTATGATAAACTTTTTCTACTGCATATACGCACGTCAGTGGTACGCACTCGGCAGTTTCAATATTTCAATAAATACCCTACTCACAAATGTCTCGTAATCAATGCCTACTATCTTTCGCGCGTGTTTTTTTTTTCTTTACCTTAAATGTCTGCAACTTTGTATACATCTGCATAATTGTTGTGGACTTGTATACGTGTGCGTGTGTTAATGTTTAATACGTGTCGATGTACAATTTATGATTTTGTATCTCTTAAGCGCATCCGCGCATGTCCTTTCGAATGTCTTGAATTAATGTCATTTTACGTATTTGCCTCGCGTGACTTTCTTACATATAATTGAATTTGCATGTAGAGTAGTAGTAGTAGTAGTTATAGTAGTAGTACTTGTAGAGCGGTGACGGCGGTGTGTCTATGGATTTTTTAAATGTTGATTCTATTTTCCTCATGACGCCCACCAGTCAGGACCACCACCACCACCACCACCACCACCACCGTTGCTACTACTATTGTTACTGGAATTATATGAAGAGTTGTAATTGCCACCGTAACCACCTCCATAACCACCTGTAAATAAGGATAATAATTTAGTAAATGTCGAATGAAAACCTACAAATTCTAGAGAATTTTGAAAAGAAAAATTAAATTACCTCCGTAACCAGGTCTAGAAGGTCCGTTGCGACTGGGTGGACCACCGCCGCTCGATTGACGGTAATCTTTGGCTCCGAAGCCACCGCTGAAGCGACTGCCCTTGGAAGCTGGACGTCTGCTGCCTCCTCCATGTCTGGCATCGGAGAACATATTTTCTAACCATGTCGGTAGCTCTTGGTTGGCTTCCACGAGCAATGATACTAAATCGCGAACTAAATTTGAATTTTTGCCATTGAAGAAGGATGTCGCAAGACCTGTAATGAAGATTTCAAAGTAATTTTAGTATTAGGAGTTTCACTTGAACTTATGGAGGCAAAAATATATTTTTCAAATTTTATTCTTGTCACGTCTGTACACTGAGACGAGGGTCTAAAACGACCTACGCCCCAAATCAAAAAAACGTCTTTTCTTATTCCATGGATAATAATTCAAAGTAACGAAAATATTATCTTTGAAATAACACCAATCTCATGGTAAATAGGAGTATAGATAGAAAAAAAATCAAAGCACTTACCCAAATTACCCATACGTCCAGTACGACCAATACGATGGACATACTCCTCAACGTCGCCGGGAAGATCAAAGTTAATAACATGTTTGACATGAGGGATATCGAGACCACGAGCGGCTACAGCTGTAGCAACTAGAATTGGCGTTTGTCCAGCACGGAAACGTCTCAACGCGTCCTCACGCTCATGCTGTGATCGATCGCCGTGAATACTTGTAACAGGGAAGTTGAGCTGGTGCAAAAATTCCTCCAGCATATCAGCTCCCTTCTTGGTCTCAACGAATACCAACGTCAAGCAATCGGCTAATGTTTTAAAATAGTTATGTTAATATAAAAAATTCACTTCCGAAAAGATAGGAAAAATAGAAGAAAAGTTAGAAAGATCAACTTACTTGGGTCTTGGAAATTGCTTGCTTCAAGCAAATCAAGAAGATAGGATCGCTTTTCATGCTCCTCAACCCATACTATTTTCTGAGTAATATTTTCAGAAGTTGAACCAACTCTGCCGACAGCTAAGAAAATATAGTTGCTCAAGAAGTCTCTGGCCAACATTTGAATTTCCTTGGGAAAGGTGGCGGAGAACATAAGAGTTTGTCTTTCGCCGGTTGGAGGCATATTATCCTCTTCGACGATGCGTCGAATTTGAGGTTCGAAACCCATGTCAAGCATCCGGTCAGCCTCGTCGAGTACCAAATACCTGAAAAAGAATTAATGAATTGAAAAAGCGCGTCTTTTAAGTTAGTCTTGTTACTGTTTAATGAGGTAGAAATACGAACCGGCAATTATGCAAGCCAATTTTGCCTCTTCCCAACATGTCGACCAATCGGCCAGGAGTGGCAACGAGCAAGTGGCAACCGCGATCAAGCTCACGCATCTGTTCGGAAATGTTGGAGCCTCCATAAACGACGGCCGGGCGCATTCTAGATCTATAGGCAAACTTGCGTGCCTCATCGTAGATCTGGGTAGCAAGCTCACGGGTCGGTGCCAGCACCAATCCCAACGGATACTGCTTACGTCGGCCACTTGCATTTGGAGGCACCGGCGGCGGTCCGCTCTCGTAAATCTGATTCAGAATCGGCACGAGAAAAGCGGCCGTTTTACCTGAGCCGGTCTGGGCGCAAGCCATCACGTCACGACGACCGATGATAATTGGTATTGCATATTTTTGCACAGGAGTCGGTTTGTCATATCCGGCCAAATTGATACTGTTCTTGATTATCTCTGTCAGCTTAACTTCTTCAAACTGCAAAACAAAAGTTAACATTTCAAATGAATTTCGAAATACTGAATGTCGACAATGTTTTTTTGGGAGAAAATAAAAAGAAACTCACTGATGAAATATGTGGTGGTATGTTTTCGCCAGACGCCTCGACCGGGATATCCTCGTATTTGCTGAAATTGATACCGGTGCTGCGTTCGCCGAAGAGCTCGAGCTCACACCTCTCGTCGCGAGCAGTCGGCACGGTCCAGTCGATCTCCTTTCCGCCGCGTCTGTCATCGTTATTCCAGCGGCCGCCGGACATGCGATCGTTCCTCGGCTGCTCCACCCAGCGGTCGTTTCTCGGTGGATCCTGCCATCTTTCGTTGCCACCGCGGCGCTCGCCGCCGCGATCGCGCTCGTAGCGGTAATCTCGGCCATTCTCCTGGCGACGATTGCGACCCCCGAAATTGCCGAAGTCCGCATCGTTGCGTCGCCCAAAGCTGCCGCTGCCACCGCCGCCGCCACCGCCGACGCCGACGCCGACGCCGCCGCCACCACCACCACCGCCGCCGCCGCCGCCTAGGCCACGGTTACGGTCGCGATCACGGTCCCGGTCGCCACCATCCCTCGGATCCGAAAAGCGAGAAGAAGCTTGCGACGAAGGAGGCGCACTGTCCTGATACGAATCACCTGAAATATCAGAGCAAGAATAACATATAGTACGCAATTCAAAAATAAAGCTTCTTTAAAGGGGACAAGACACTGTTGAAGCGTGTAAAAAATAAACGTGATTGTTCAAGGTTTGTGTTTATTTATTTTTTATCACAAAAACTTGATTTCTTTTGAGACCTATTAGATTTTAGAATATTCATTTTCGTGTTCGTAATAGTAGAATTAATTAATTCATCTCTACGATTATTCATTAACTGGTACATGTTATTTGAAAGCCATTGGAGAACTATGCAACTAGTGCTTGCGAATTCTTTTTTCCTCAGGAGAGAGTGGAACAGAATTCATTAAGTGTCTTCATTTTTTGGAGTACCTAACTTTATTTTTATAAAAATAATTTAATAAGGTGCATCCAAATTAAAATTTTGACTTTTCAGAATCTGCTTCACTCACTCCAAAAAGAAGAATTCGCAAGTATGATTGTGTGAATCTTTGATGATTTTTGAACCATGTGTACTAAATGAGTAGTCAAATAGCTAATTCTGATATTATCAACACAAAAGAATGACACTGAAATTGGCAGCTAGTTCGATAGCAGCCGATTCGAAAAAAAAACCAAGAAAATTGCCTATGGCTTTATAATTTTCAGGATTCCCTTATATATCGATAAGGTATCTGCAAACAAATTTTTGGAAGGAAACGCGGTAATTTCATCGTGAAAACCACTGCATTTTCGAATCGGCTGCCAATTTCAGTGTCATCACAAAAGAAATTTTTTGAAGTCGAACAGGTCTTGAAAAGCAAGATAATTGTATTAAGTTTTTTGTAAGCAAAATTCCTTAATAGTGACACTTAACAGTAATACTGTAAGAGTGACTAAATCAGTGTCTCGTCTATTTAATCTGCCAACAATTTGTTGGTGTAAATTATGCTTACTCGCTGGCTTGTTACGTAGGTGCGGCGGAACGTATCGACCCCCACTCGGTTGGCGGGAGTCTTGCAAGTCCAGACCAGCTAACTGTAAAATAACAAAAAAATTAAATATTAATAAAGGCCAGTCTCGCCCTTTCGATTTACTATTTATAAACATTACGTCATCAAAGGTATAAGAGAGAAACGCTACATTTTTTTTCTCGTTCCTTTCGCAATGAACAAGCCACGCAATCTCTTGCAACACGGTTAGATCAGCACACCAACGAGAAGACACAAACACAACGCATAATCGTTATCTCCCACGTGGCTCGGACCGTCTGCTTCGTATATAGTGAATCATGACTCGAGCCTTTTTTATCTCCTCCGACGGCAACGACGTACCCCCGAAAGCGCAGCGCCGAAAGAAAAATCGGAGATTCCGACACCGCGACGCCTGCACAAATCCCGCAGAGCGCGAGTGGGAAAATCTGCTAGCAGCGCGTCGGTGGAGCGTCGCCATTGCGGAGAGCAAGAGCCGAGAAATACACACGCGTTGACTCATCGCCCGAAGCGTTACGGAGGCACGCGCGCGCCGATCGAAATCTCGGGAAAATGCCCGAGTGACGTAGACACGCTACGTAGTCGGCAGAGTTTCGCGCACAGCGTCCCGTTGTTCATCCGACGCTGTGCCCCCGTCGCACTTCCACAGCAGCACAGAGACACGAGTTCCCCGCACTGCTCGGCAACTAGGCCAAGGTGTACTTATGCTTAGCGACTTCTCTCTCTCTCTCTTTCTCGCCCGCTCTCTCTTTCCAAAATTCACTCCCGATGAGCGATCGACTGCTTCCAGCGCATCGATTTTCCTCGCAGCCCGGGCCGAGAGGGAAAAAGGTTATGGAAAATGGGTCACGCTCTTGACCGTGCACCGTAGGCTGTACGCAAACGCAGGCGAGTCCATGAAGGAAAAAGAAAAAAAGATGGTACTTACATGCTGCTCTAGACCTGATCCATTCTGGTTGGCTGCATTACTCATATTACTCCGCCTCGGTGCGTAGTTTTCGTAGCGCTGTCGTTGGAGCTCGGTCTACTCTTTTGACACACAGCACTCGACGTACAGACTCCTCGGTCGACAAAAAAAAACTCCGGATTTCCTTCCTCTAGCCTAAAATGTCACGGTACACTCGGCGCTTCGGCTGCTCTCGTCTGCTCCGCAGATGATTCCCGCAGGGTCACTTATTCAAAAAAACAAGGAGAAAGCAACGGACGTGTATGCGTCGCTCAAAATCGTCCTGGTCGTCGCGCGTCCTCGACTATTCTGATGCACACTGTAAAAGAGCAAGCAACGGGATGTAGGCAAATGATGAACTGCCGTCCGAGCGCATCCGAGTGTGCAGAGAGGGGAGGGTAGGGGAGGGGGTACGCGCGTCCGTGTACACGAGTGTGCGCGTCGTGCGCTGCGTGCGCACACGCGGGAGGAGGAAATTCCAAGTCGAAAGGTCACGCTTCCGTGAATGTGCCGCGCGCGTGCGTCGTCTCCTCTCCTCGGGGCGCGTACAAAGAAAAAAAAAAATATGTACACTGCTCCCTCTTTTTTTGTCCCCAAAAGCGCGCGCGGAGCAACGAACTTCGTCCCTCGAGAATAAAGCGAGCGATCGTATACATATGTATTTAACCAGCCAATTTTTTTCCCGTGTCAGTGCGAGGCTGGCCGCGGAGCTTTGTGTAAGCGCGTCGCTGAAAATTCACGACGCTAGACAAAGAGGGATCGGTGCGGACGTATATATAGATCCCGCGGACGACGTGAAACGTACGAAGGGGCGGGTGGGGGAGAGGGGAAGCTAATGGCAGTGGATACCGTGTACACTCGTGCACACGGATGTACGAGCGCGCGCGAAGCGAAGCCCGCAGCAAGATGGCCGACGGGCGACTTCCGCTTTGCCGCTCGGCCGCTGCACCAGCCCGTCTCGGTACCTCGGACGAGCGCGCGCCGAACTCCCGACTACACTCGGCCACGTATGACGCGTCGCGCGCTCGCACTTCCCAGGGATCCGATTTTTTTGCTCGCGCGCTCGCGAGGAAAAACGCACGTTGAAAAGAAAAAAGATGCTCGACGAATCGACGCGATCGATGCCTTACTGTTCTCTCCCCCCCTCCCCCCTCTCTCTCTCTCTCGTGCACTGACTCCACTAAAATAGGTGCAGCTGCGAGGAAGGTCGTGAATTACCAGTATTACGGTGCGACGAAGAATTTAAAGCAAAAAAAATTGATCGGACTACGCGCTCTGACCGTTCGGATGGACGGATGGATGGTGTGTGTGGATTTACGGGGGTTTAATTTTTGTTAAAACACACTCACGCACTCTGACACCTGTCTACTGCCGCCTTGCAGGCTCACTCGCTCACTGCGAAGTGTCAGGCTCTCGCTCTCGCAGCCAGTCGGGCCGCGTTGGAATGCGATATGCGACGCACGGGCAGCACCGGCGCATGCGCCGCAGACCGCGGAACGATGGTCGTACGATTCCTGCGTTCCGCTTTGTGCTCTAATATGTAAATAAAATTCTGTTTTCGTTTTTACTTTTTACCAATTTTCACGTTTGATTTTATGATTGAAGCAAATAGTTTTTTTCGACACTTAGCATTATGTTTTACTTCGTGTTTACTTAATCACAAGAATTTTATTTGAATCAGACTGTCGTTCCTTAGACAATCAATAATATGGATGATCGACCAATGGCGAACAAGTACACTGTAGGTAATTGCAGATCTCTATCATGTTATAGGACAAAAGAATTTTTAAGAAATAAATCTCTACTTTACATTTTATGGAATTTAGTGAAAAAATAATTTTTAAAACAGTTTCACTATTTTATCAAACTACTGAGAAAATTAATTTCAAGTTCAATTCAAGTTGTTAATTACAATTAATTTCAAGTTCAATTTACAGTATGGAAAGGTAGATATTTCACAATAAATGAAAAACAATTATTTAAATTTTTTTAGATTTTTGATTTTTATTATAATAAAGACCGCAAAACAGTTAGCGTGATGTCTAATCTTCCTTCTTGGCATCGGTCTTGCCTCCTCGGATTCTACCAGTTCTCCTGGCAGCAATGAGACCAATCTTGCGACCAGCACTGGTGCCTCGCTTGACAGTTGAAGCCTTACCAATATGTTGATGGTTACCACCACCGTGAGGATGCTCAACAGGGTTCATAGCAACACCACGAACCTGCAATGATTAGTTAAAATTTAGCAACCGCAATAAATTTAAAAGAAAATATTATAATTTTTATACAATATCAGTAAAATAATTTTTCACCAAAATAAATTCGGTTTTCAAATGTCTTAAACCATCATGTAATATATTTTCATTAATTGTTCACAGCAAAAAATGAAAAAGAAATAGAAACTGTTTATTACCTTTGGCCAGCAGTTCCTCTTGACCTTGTACTTGTGGTAAGCACGACCAGCTTTCAAGATGGGTTTGTCGATACGTCCACCACCAGCAACAATTCCAACCATACCTCTGTTGGCAGATGGAATGACTTTCTTTGCTCCTGATGGGAGCTTTACCCTAGTCTTCTTTGTGTCTGGGTTGTGGGCAATGACGGTGGCGTACAAGCCGGATGCTCTAGCCAATCGGCCTCTGTCACCAGTCTTTTCTTCCAGGTTACAAACGATTGTACCCTCAGGCATTTGACCAACAGGCATAACATTGCCAATGTGAAGATTAGCTAAATAAAATATAGATATTAAATCGTTTTATTTGAAAGTAAATTAATTTTGCAAAATTATTCTACAAAATTTGTTTGTTTTTACAGATGTCTTTAGTATATTGAAAATAAAATAATTACAATAAAAGTACCTTTCTTTCCACAGTACAAAAACTGTCCAGTGTACATGCCCTCAGGGGCAATGAACAGTTCCTTGCGGGTCTTGAACTTGTACGGATCCCGGAAGTGTACTACAGCTAATGGAGCACCACGACCAGGGTCATGGATGATTTCCTAGAAAAAGTATAAAATTATTTTTAATAAAACAATATTTTTATTTCTAAAAACAAGAAAAATAAAAGTGATCTAACAAATTGGAATATCTACACTGTTTTAAATACATCATTTGTTAAATGATGCAGTTTTATAATTAATCGATATAATTTATCTCATAGCAAAAACAATTCAAATAAAAAAATATAAGGTGAAAAATTATTAACAGGTTCAGTCCGACGTGGTACAAATATGTACCATGAAAAATGTTCTTTTTAGCGGATATAAAAAAATTAAAGAAAAAATTGTATATTAAATT
>UXGC01001839.1:0-16376 GCA_900480045.1 Eurytoma adleriae | reverse complement strand
GCGTATTTTCTTAGATAGACTTGCGAATTTCTGTATTCATTACAATATGATCTCTTTTTGTGATATCGAAAAAAAAAACCTGATAATTCGCTAAACGCCAAATATGTTGAATGAATGTATATATATTTATATTTATCTCTTTGTACTCTATTGGTGCAATAAATATTAATATTATTATCATTATTATTTATTATCCTTTGATGTTAATTCACCGTCCAAATAAATCATTCGAAAATTCGAAAAGATTATTTTTACGAACGAACAAAATTCCTTCCTTTTTTTTTGATAAAAAAATATACAAAAGTAAAATCCTCTAACTAGATTCGATTCGACATCCAGCCCAAAATCCGTGACGCACTCAGCGAATTGATGAGCGAGTGACGTCGAGCTTTTCGACTCCGGCTCGCGCTGCCCTCCCGCCCGAAAGTCAATATTGCGCGGCGCTCCGTTTAAACCGATAAATCATTCGCACACCGTCGGCATTTTCATTTCGCTCAAAAACCTGCCAATATCACCGAGGTAATCCATTAAATCCGCATCGAGATAAGCACACTCGGCCGAGCGATCCTCCCGAGGAAAAAAAAAGAGCGCGCGCCCGACCTATAGAGGGAGACTGGCGCACGCGATCCGGCGGGATTGTTTTTTCGGGGGTGTACGGCACGAAAAGGACGTCGGTACGTGATGTTTGCCCGGCCGGTGGCGCGTGCAACGGAGAAATCGAATTTGCCAGCCGCGAGGAGACGCCGCCGCCGGCGGGGATGCGGATTTCTTCGCTTGTAAATGACCCATTGTACGCGGCGCATCGGCAATGAGCTCCACCGGCTATTGGGACGGGAGTTATTCAACGGCGTTTTTTATTCGACCGACCGACCCGTGGTTATACCGCGGGCTCTGCGGTTTGCATTTTGTACTCTGGCTCGTGATATCTTGCTGGATTTGAAATGAAGTTACTGTTTTAAGTGTAATGTCTTTGTTTTTTAAATTTTCTTTCTTTCAAGTTTTTGTGTGAGTGGATATAATAATTAAATCTTATTTATACTTTTTTTCTTTATAAAATGTATTTTTATTTAAAAAAAAGATAGGATTTTGTGAAGTTTTTAAAAATGTGATTTGATTGATTCACGAGAATATCCGGTTAAATGGCGCCAAAATTCAAAAAGTTTTTTATATAAAATTGTACAATTACTAATAAATACATATGAGACGTCTGAGTGCGAAGCGCGTTGGATTTTGCTTAAAACTGTTTCGTTTTGAAAATTGTTAGGTATTTTTGTAATAAAATGTCTTTTCCCTTTCTTACTTATTTTTGCGTAAAATTAATAAATAAAAATGACTCAGAAGGTGATTGACATTCAATTACAAAAAACATTTATGATGCTGATAGTGACTGCATACACATTACAAAATATCACGTATTTTGCTCTGATAGTTTATAAATACATATAAAATTAAAATTTTTAAATTTACACTCAATGCTCATAATAATTTACAAATGTTTCTGACAATGACAGTCTCATATTACCGTATAAATAAACTTTTGTCTTGTTTTTTAATTTTATGCCTGTGATTATTTTTGTTTGACGTTGACATTAACAAAAAACTTGACAAAAATAAATTTTCTGTTCAACCTTATTTACAGTTTTATGAAAACTTAATAAATACATGTCTGTAATATAATTTTACGAATATAATACTTCACTACAAATCGAGCAAGATTACCTTTTATGCCTCGAAATAAAAATATTTCTAAATAAAAATAACGAAAACCACAGAATTAACAGAAAATTTCCATTCAACCCACAAAAGCGCCCCTCTATATTTAAAATCTAATTAAGCTCTTAACGACAAAGCCGCCGGTACCTCGCACACAAGCCCCCCGGTACGTTCACCCCATTCCTCAAAAGAGTCGGGATGTTATCGCGCAAAAAAGCCCGGGCGAAAGAGAAAAGGAGAGGCTCAACTCCCGAAAGATCGAATCCCGGCAGGGACAGCTTTCCCGTAGCGCCGGCGGGCGAGTAGCCGTCCTTTCTTCGCCGGAAGTCCGCGCTCCTCTCTCTCTCTCTATGCGGCAGACTGAAAAATTGAGGGGGCCGATTGGCTTGCAGCGGGCGACGTGTCGCGCCGCCGCCGCGTACACTTTGCATCGCCGGCTCATTTTTCTTTCATCGGCCCGCCCGGGCCCCCCTTTGACGCCGCGGCGCACGTCCGATTGCTTTTTCATGCATTCCGCGCGGATTTGAAGCCCGCCCCCTCCGGCTCTCTCGCGGACTTATTGATGAGGTCGCTCGTGTCTTTCGTTCGGATGTACCGGCCTTTTTTTTTTCATTCTTTCGCGCGCGCGCGCGATATCTTTTTTTTTTCGTACGTCCGGGGGGAGGCTCGTATGGGCTTGTTTTATGCGACTTTCAATCGAATTTTCGAGCTCGCTCGGTGACTTTTTTATGAGGGTGAATTTTTTCAAGCGCGGGGATGGGAATAGTGCCTTTTAAACTCGGCCGGATCGATCGGATTATTTTGGCTTAGTTTTCCACGTTTTTGGTTTAATTTTTAGTTTTAGGTTTGCAGGCTGTAGATTTATGTATTCAAAGTTGATAGTCTGAACTTATTGTTAAAATTTTTATTTATTTTAAATAGTTTGCGGATTAAAATTATTTATTGCTTTATTTTTGTATATAAAGATAGAGAATCCCATGTATTTGTTAAAATAAAATAAAATAATTGATTTTAACAGCAAGAAAAAAAATGGTTAATTCAAGGCGTGGAGATATCCAAAATGATGAATGAATTTATTTATCAGCGAAATCTATAGGTACACGAATTATATATTGAATAGGTACAGAGAGCGATTAACGTTGAAATGACGTTTGTGCTAATTTTCGTGAAATTGAATTAAATTCGTGAAAATCAAATTAAAAATAATCAGTCAACAATTAATAATAATTATACTTTGTTAATACGCCAAGACTGTAATAAAGTATTTAAAAAAATTTATACATTTAAAAATGAAATTAATAATTTCAACTAAACCTTCTTTAATTAGTTCCAAGTAAATAATTTCTTTAAACCACCTAACGTTTTTTTTTAGTAAAAAAAAATGTTTAGTCGATCGAAAGAAACATTTAGTTAAAATAACTAGATTATTTTTCAGTGTAATGAAATTTCAATAATAAATTCTTTTCATTCGACTAAAAAAGTCATCGCTTTAAAAACAGGTAAAAAAAATTGATCCACTAATTAATTTTTATCGACGGCAACAAAACAGTATAAAAGAAAATCCTATCAAAGCATCTGCCACCCTCAAAGTAAAAATTCGAGCAGCCAAGTGTCAGTACCTATCTATTCAGCTCGCCTGCACATCGCGAACATCCGCAACAGCGCCAAAAAAAAAAAAAAAAAAAAAAAAAACGAGCCATTAAGAGGCATCGCATTGCCCCCACCGTCCGTCGAGTGGCTTGTATTTACATGCAGCTCGCCGGGCCGAGGGGGCATTTGCATTCGACGGCCGGGGGGTGGGGCAGGCGGCGTTCGTCGTCCCGTGACGTCAGAGACAGCAGACACATCCGAGGCCTATTGTCGGGGCGGGCGCCGCTGCCGACGTCATAACCCAGTTACCCCGCCGCGGCGTGATTCAGGACCGGCTCGCGTTTTTTGCGGACCGCTCGCGAGACGCCTAACCTACTTCGATGACGCCAAGACGACTCTCCCCCCGTTTCCCTCCTTTCTTTCATCTCGTTTTCCCTTTTCGTTTTTTTTTTCTCCTCTTTTATATCTCGATTTACCTTCTTCTCTTTTCGGAGGAGGGGGTAGTCCTCTCGCTCCAGTTTTTCGATGGTGCAATCGTCGCCCCGGCGTCGGGCTATGAATTTCGCCGCGGCGCGCTCCGGTGAGCCGGGGGTGAATGTGGGACAAGTTGATGCATCGGTCGAGCGGGTGTCGATTTTTTTTTTTCGGCGTTTGTTTTTTTTTTTTCGTTTATCTCGCGGGCGCACGCCGGGGAGTGAAATACGCGCTCGTTACATTCCTCCGGGGAGGCCGGGTGAATTCTTGCGAGGAGGAAATAATTAGCGCCATCTGTATTTTGTGATTTATATATTTGGGGGTGATTAAGCTTTCATGGGCGCCGGCGATCGTTTGTCGAAAAGTGGGTCATGAAATTTTCACGCGCAGAATTGGCGGATCGATGGTTAAAAACAATTTTAATATTTCAACCGGCGCGCGGGGTTATTTAGATTTGGATCAATTTTAAATACGTCGCGATGCTTTAAATTGGATAATTTATTATTGGGAGGATTCGTTCAATTTTAAGAAATGTTCGTCGCACTGTTAAGTAAATGTTATTAAAGTGTAATGATGTAGAAGCAGAAAATTATATTAGTGTATGGGTCAAGAAATCGATTTTTATTTTTTATCTTATGTAAAATTATTGTACGGAATAAAAAAATGGTACCAAATTTTATTCAATATAAAAAAAGAAATATAAAACACTTAGTCTACAGCAAATTAATCAAAACAGTAAGGGCAAGAGGCATTATGAAAATGTTTACGATAAATCATTGAAAATATACAAAATTATATTCTGATTTTTAAAATAATAAATAAAATAACTTGAAAATTTAGTTAAATTCTCTTATCACTTCAATTATGTTTTCAGATTTTTATAACGATAATTAAAAAATTATCAATTTTTAACGACAAATTAAAATTATTTAAAAACAAATATATAATTTAGACAACAATTTTCTAATGAAATAAAAATTGGGAATCGAACGAGCCACGCGAAGGAGCCACGGCCCCGAGCATCAGTAGTACGTCGGCGTTTCGATCGGCCGAAGTAGTAACATCCGCGTGTGGTCAGCCGGGCGGCTCTCTCTCCCCGCCCGGGTGTATATACGAAGTTACGCGTGCCGGCACCTCGTTCTTCGTCTCGGATCGAAGGGACTGCGCCGGGGAAAGAAAAACAAGGGGAGAGGGGGGGAGGGCTAGGTGCGCTCCGGGGATGCGAGAAACGGCACTCGGGGGAGCGGGAGCTGCGCCGGCCGCGGAGGAACCGGAAGGAGGGGGGCGGGGGCGGCGGTGAGACGAGGTCTTATTTTTAGCCCCGCGCATGTACACCGGCGCGCGCTCGTTTTGTTCCAGCCGCCGAGCCCCGGGGAGCAAGAATCGCTGGCTCCGAGATCGCGAGATAAGAGGGTGCAGGCGCGCCCGGACCCGAGGAGCCGCGCTGATGATGGGAGGAATTATACCCGGCGCGTTTAGGTGTATAGTATATATATATGAATGTATATACTCTTTAAGGGGTGGATGCTGGTGCCTCTGTCGGGGGTTTAGAAGGGTAGTGCTGTATACTCTGATTTTTTAGTGTCGAATAAAAATTTCTTTTATTATCTTTAAATACTGATTAAATAAATACTTACTCTCGAAATTTAATTCAGTGAAAACAACGTATCTCATTCTAATAAGAGTATATATCTGCAGAATTGGTGAATAATTACTTATTAAATTGTAAAATTAAACTCACTTCATTTAATTCTACTTCCTAGTTCAAATAAATAATTTAAATTAAAAATAGTTTTTATCTTTTAAAATTTAGTTATTTTTAAACTTAGTTTACATCACTGATGGTAGGTAAAAGTAAATAAAAATTTTAATAAAAGGTAATATTCAGTTCTTTGATAAAACCTTAACATTAAAATGAGAATTTTAATAAAAAGTAATATTCAGACCCTTAATAAAAATTAAACACAAAAATAAAAATTGCGCTAAAAAGTAATATTCATATTCCTTTAATGAAAATGGAAAATTCTTTTTCATACTTTCATAAAGAGATAGATATTACCAGGTTCATAATTAAAATCCACGGATAAAATTCCTCAACTGAGATTCGCAGAAAAATGTCAACTATACAGTGAAGAAAATAAAGGCAAGAGAAAGAGAGAAAGAGAAAGAGAAAGAGCGAACACTCGCCTAATAAAGCAAGCGCATTACAAACGGAAAAATAAGTGCGCATCGACTTCCGTATGAAAAATTCAATTCCGGGGGCAAGTGTCTCCCGAGGAAAATCCCGGCCCGGAAGCGCCTCGGCGACAAAGGCACCCCGAAGAAAAGAGAAAGAGAGAAAGGAAAAAAAAAGGGACCGCGCGAAAAAAGGGGATCGCGCGAAATCCAAGTTTAAAAGCGTTAGTAGTTATCTCCGCGGGAGCTGGCAGGCAAATCGGAGCCAAGAGCGGAATAAAAATGACAATGCAGCGAAAAATTGCTGCAGACTCCCCTCCCCCCGCCCCCCCTTTTCTTACCTCACAATACCCGCTATCTTCGTCCCGCCCCTCCGCGGCGTCTTATTCCATTTTCTCGCCCTCGCGTTTCCTACGTAATTCTCGCACTCGACTCGCTCCCTCTCTCTCGCCTCGCAATTTTCCGGCTCCCGGCTGTGGAATAACGCCCCGCGGCGAGCGACGTGTCGCGCCCCCGCCTCGCCTCCCGCTGTACACCAGCCGCTCCTCCGCGTTTACGCGAACTACGACTCGATGGGCCGCGAGGCGGAGAGGGTGTGTACCGGATTCCTAAGTTACGCGTCGTTGGACGGGGAATCAGGCTTCTTTTTTATTACGTTGATTCTTAATGCAAGGGATTTATTTCGAATTTGCATTTGTTTAATGAATTTTTTTGCGCGTTAGATTAGAAATTTAGTTTTCTAATGTAAGAAATAAAGGTTCAGGTAATGGTAGTAAAATCGGAGTATTAGTTTATTTGATATTCTTCAAAATAATTAAATGATATTTGACTGGATTTTTTCAATAAATTTTGTTATAGATATTGTAATTATGAAATGTGATCCCTGTAAAAAAATTAACCATGAATTGACCAGAATATGCATGATATACTGACCAGTTTATGATTATTTTTTGTAACATTGCGTTATTCAATCGATTATCACGAAAATGATGTCACTCGATCGTAAACTACCATAATTAAAAAATTATCAATTTTTTAAATTTTGCAGTACTACCCTTAATGACAAATTAAAATTGATATTGTTTAAAATCAAATATATAATTTAATGAAATAAAAGTTGGAAATCGAACGAGCCACGGCCCCGAGCATCAGTAGTACGTCGGCGTTTCGATCGGCCAAGTAGTAACATCCGCGTGTGGTCAGCCGGGCTGGCTAAAATAAGTAATCCTCAGAATTTTGTAGATATTTATTTCTATGCAGTATTATATTTTATTTTGAAATGTTTATAAAAGTAAATAAATGTGTATGGCCTTAAGAAGAGGATTTTCCTTTAATTTAACTAAAATGAGTTTGATAAATGGGAACTTTCACGTGTTCAATTTTAAAAGATATTTTTGAATGAAAAAAAGGAAAGTGTGGCAATTTTACTAAAAGCGTCTTAAAATAGTATCATTAAACTTTAAACGCCGTTTTGGCACATCCACCCACGATATTTCTCCTACTAGAAGGCCTGTTTTAAGGTAAAATCCATCTTGTGTATTTTTAGATCAGTAATTTTATGATGATGAGCGTTTATCGCCAGACGAGACACTTCAAGAGACTCGAAAATAGATTTTAATTTTTTTTCTTAGTTTAAAAAAATGTTTACACCATTTGTACTTGTACTGTATGTATCTATGTGACAATAAATTTGACTATAATGTATAATAATTTTTTTCTGAATGTCAGTCCGTGACCACTTTCCCAAACAGTATAGTAATTTTTATTAGATCATTTTTTTCAGTGCATACTATCAAGTAAAATTGACTCAACTTTTCGTGAAAATTACTACAACATTTTTCTCAGTGTACAAAATACTCGAGGAATATCGCACTTTTTCATAGAATCAGCCACACACGAGTGGCCTAATCCACCTAATCGCAGCTCAGCTCGCTGGTGAAATTGGAGGAGTAGAGGGAGGGAGAGAGACGCACGACCCTCGAAGGGCTAACGAGGCCGTTAATTCGTCGTCGGCGCGCTTGCGCGCCTGATCGCGTTATCACGGGCGATCGCCCACCCCCCTCCACTTCCTCGACTTCAGAGGCTATATATATTACGTGTACCCCGCGGAGGGGAGGGCATTTCGCCCGCGCGACCCGCGGCACGTCGCAAAGAGCTTAATTAGCAATGCGAAAACCGCCCCTAATTAAGTAGAGCCCGGGCACGGCCGCGTATCCGATATCTCGCTCGTCGAATCCGAGCGGCCCTAACTCCACTCGTACACCCCCTCCCCCCCCGGCGGCGGCCTCGTCACGGTCTCTCCTCGACGCTCGCGGCGCTCGCCCGATTATGTACGCGCGCGCTGCTCCGGGTTTACGCCATTGCGGCTAATCAAATTTTTATTGGACGCCCGGAATTTAGGTGAACTGTTTTTCCATCTCGCTTCAAAGGGGTAATTGCGCTTTTCTGCGCTTTGTTGCGGGAGCTTTGGAATTTAATCATTTTTGCCGGGAGGTTGGAAGAATAGAGTTGGACTGTACATTTTGTTCGCGATGAAGTAGTGTTTTGGATATTAAATTTTTTACTATTTTTGTGTTCGAATTTGTTACTTTAAATTTGTAAAAGTTTTAAATTCGTAGAATAGTAAAATTGTAGTTAATTATAATTTTGTGCATATTAATTTTCTTGCTGATGATATAATTACTACATATTCGTATTTTGGTACACTTAATTTGTAATTTAATGCAATATAAATAATTTACTTGTAATTATTCAATCAGTATTTGTTTGCAACAATTTAATTAACCCCTGGACATTGACAATCAGCAACAAGTAATAAAAACTCTCGGTGTACCCGCGCATAAAAGACACCGAGAAGAAACGTAGTAAAGTAACCGGGCAAATTTACAAGCCAAATTGCCGTCGGAATAACGCAATTTGTCGAAGTCGAGGTGTGTGTGTGTGTGTGTGCGCACGTCGAATGTTTACGCGGAAATTACCAGGCCTCGCCGGGCGTCGACTCGGATAACCGCCCCAGGAGTTCGCTGCTGACAATTTCAATTTCGCGAGGGGCGAAATGTTGGCCTTTGTCGCATTGTTGGAAACGCTACACCCGCGGAGCCTGTGTATTTTGGGAGTTTGTCAAATAAATCGCGAAAGCCACGGCGCGACCCGCCATTATGAGCCAACATTTATTGTGCATTGATCGCGAGTTGCGTAATTAGAATTAAACTCCATTATGGCGGGCACTGTGCTGACGTGTTTGCGTTTGTTTGAACATAACAATTAACAATGGGAATAGTAAGGAGACATGAAAAATGCACTTTTTTGGTAAATTAGCTATTTTAATTAAATAAGCGCTTTTTTATTATATTTTTGTTTTTTTTTATTTTTTATAACATGACTGTTATAACAAATCTTTTTAATATAAAATTTAGTAATCTCTAATAAGCTCTAATCTCAAAAAGCTCAGATTTTACTTCAAACGAGTGGGTGATAATTTTTTTACATTATCAAAGTACTACTACAGTTGATTTTTATACACAAAAAAAATTTGAGCTTAAAAAAGTTTTTATTAATATTTAAAATTATTAAACTTTAATACTTTATCTTCCAGTCGTTTATACTTTATTTTTATAAAGTATTTAATACTTTATCTTCTAGTCGTTTTTTTTAAAGATAAATGAAAATTATTTTTTAAAAAAGGTTCTACTTTAAAAAGAAATATCCGTGATTTAATGAATTTACTTTTAATTTAATCGTAAAATATTATTAATTTAATTTAAATTTTATTGCAAGCACAGAAGCGTCTTTTAGCTGTAAAATTTTAAGGGCGTCGTGTTTCTTCGAAGACTCTTTAGCATAATAGTTCTGCATGCTTCGGAGAAAACTTCGGGCTAATGCAGTTAATTAATTAAGGTTTACGAAGCGGTCGTGAAGTTTCGAAAAAGCATCACCGGGGAGACCTGAAATCTTATTACGCGATTAATGGGGTATGGCAGGATTCCAAGCACAAAGAAATTAGGAATGATGGCATTATCGTAACACTTTTACAGGGCAAAGAGAAAAAAATGAATATACCGCCGTGGTTATACAAAGTGAACAAAATGATAAAAAAATTTTCTGAAAAAAATTTCGTACAGACGCGAGTAAACAATTAAATAATTAAAAAGTTCTTTCTGCTTTATCCTTTTTAATTGGTTATTGGTTAAATATCCGGTTGGTTGGCGCCAAAATTCAAAAAGTTTTGACATGAATTTTCTATTTTATTTTAATTTATTGATTTATTTAACATAAAGTTTTTAAATTAGTTTCTAAAAATTAAAAGGCAACATAAGCTATCATACATTTAATTCAACACAAATTGAAAGAAAATATAAATTAAAAAGTAGTACTGCCTTTCTAAAATAAAAAGAATTCGCTGATAATTTAACAGTATTTCCGAAATTAATAAAAAATGTAAATGAAGTAATTGACTAAATTTTGCTAGTTATACTAAAAAAATGAGTAAATTTGATACATTTAAATTGTTTACGAGCTCTTTGAGAAAAAGTGAGCCAGCTCAAATTGGTCTGTCTATCCGAGAATTAACTACGCCGCTGCACTATAAACAAGTACCCGGTGGTGGGTAGTGTTTTGCCGCGCGAATCAGGGTACACCCGTGGGCATCCTCTTTTACGTGTAATGGCTAGCCACTGCACTGGGGGCCAGTAATTATCTGGCTTAATTAGCGCATTAGACGCTGAAGGGAGATACCAAATCCGCACTGCCGATTAAACTTCGCAGCGGTGAGCATTTTTTATCTTTTTTTTTAAAATTAGGTTAATTTGTATCGATCGCGTGTTTATAAATAGTAAAAATTGATATTATAGCAGATTTATGTACATCATACAGATACATTTATTACTGTTAATTAGGTGAAATTATTATTTGATTATTAGGACTTAACCATTTCGTCGATTGTAAGTTTATTTAGTACACTTATTAAACGAACCGATTTATCGTTAATTACCCTGTAAAAAAATTAATCATAAATTGACCAGAATATGTATATTCTTGGTTAATATTTTTACTCTTTTAATGATCATTAAAAATTACCGGGAAAAGATTTGTTCTTAAAATTAGGGTAAGCGGAGCACTTCAGATTTCTCATACACACATCCTTCGTAGTTCTCTTTTTATCGAGCAATCCATAGTAAGGCAGCAGCTGAATAAATGATCTATCGCTTGCTTTTACAGCCTCGATCATTTCCACTTCTCGTTCTCCTCGGGTTTTTTCTCGATGATGCTTCAGAACATTTTTTCCAGCATCCCTCGCATCGCGATCGCGTTTTTTTTTAACTTCGCTTTCCCGGTACCCTAATTAACTTGATGCATTCAATCTTTCGAGCGCCGAGCGATGATGGACCCTTTGACGACAGATTTAATCCCGCGGAGTAGATTTTCTAGTGGATGATCACGAATGGATTTAATTTCTTTACGTTCGTTTACTTTTTACTTTTTTTCTATTTTAAAAAAATGCGACTGCACTGTTCGATCTTTTTGTAATATTGAAAAGTGCGTTTAGAGACTAAAGTATTGCATTCATTGCATTTTTCATTACACATCGAGTACAGTACTCAATGTCAGCGACTAGTACGTTTGGTGGATTTCAATATCCAAGAATACTTCATTTATCCTCTAGAATGGCGCCAAAATTCAAATTGTCTTGATATTAATTTAATTTTTCAATTTGAATAATGAAATCATTTCGTTTGCTTAAACAGATCATGAAATACTTAATCTAAAGTGGACATTAAATATTTTTGTTAAAATATAAATGGCATTGATTTATTTTCTAATCTACATAAACAAAAATAAATACACTGGGTTAACAAAAATTGCACTGAACTTCTTAATATCCTAAAATAAATTTAAAACCTTTGTTCAATAAACTGTGCAAGCTTTGGATATCTAAAAAAAAATAAACAAAATATTCATCTTGAAACAAAGACTCGTGAGAAGAGCATCGAGACGGAGCGCGTCGTGCGGAGGCGAAGAAAACATCGTCGGCGGGTTCTATTAATCGAGCGCGCGCGCTCGCGAGAAAGGCCCTCGAATCGAGTGTAAAGACAATAAATCGAGTTCAGAGTCTCGGGCTCGCACTCGAGGCAGCCTCGCCGGTACCAGCTCCGGATAACCGAATGCACTTCCGATTCAACAGGTGTCATCCAAGAGAGCGAGAGAGAGCGAGAGAGAGAGAGAGAGAGAGAGAAAGGGAGGAAGACAATTGACGAACAACCGACATGGTATGGGCACGAGAAGAGGTTCGACTAATGCGAGCAAATGAGCGGCTTCTTGATCTTAACGACGAGATGCGTTGGCGCCGAAGTGGCCGCCCGGGAGCTCCATTGAACGAGCTGGGATTTCCGGCTGAGGAGCTTATCAATTTTAGATTGTAATAATCGCTTGTTTATTGCCGGTTAAATGTAGATAATGTGATCCAAAGATTTTCGATTATTCGCTAGTTTTTGTAACGTATTATCTACAAAATTATAAAAAATGTATTCCTAAAATTACATTATTTATGTAAATAATGGCTAAAAAAGATCGTGGCTTTTTTAGAGTATTCAACTTACAATTTGCTCAAATTCGCAGGTGAGAAATATTCGTGAACATCGATGGTCACCTGCCGTAAAAATAGTTAGGTAATTTTTTCCTCAAATTTTGAGTCTACATTTTTAAAGGAAATAAAGTATAACTTGCATGTTAGATAAAGATAAAGATCAACCTCCAGAATTAGGGAAACTGGAGATAAACCCAAAGAGTTTTCCTTTTAATTTGTTTAATAAAGCCATGTTTTGCCGACTGCATTCGTCGGTTTCTTTTTGGCTTACTTTCTGGTTCCGCCGTAATTGCGGGGTATAACTGTTCCTCCAAATGTTCATTTCCTTCGAGCGACTAGTACTCGTTCCTTGGACGATTATTAAATAGGTAATAACATCAAGATGTGATAGTAATAATATCACAATGTAAAATAATAATAGTGAAATATGTAATGGATAAGGGATGGGTTACTCACAGGTGACAGCAAGCAGCTGAGGCAGGTATTTCTTCCAGAAGGCGCACTGCCTCACACGAGGACCGTAACCGATCTCCGTGGTGTTGGTGTCGAGTGTCAGGTACTCCTTCTTCTTATCCGTGTGCACCGGCCAAGTTACCTCCGTCCAGGAGGAACCGTCGTCACCCATATTTGGATCACTGAAACATTTTTTTCATATCGTACATTATATTATATATTTAAAGTCTTTAAACAAACAAAAGGTCAATAAATTTATAAAGAAAAAAGAACATTTAGAAAACTAAAATGATGATTTCGATTTTAATTCATTTCATTAAAAAGTGAGTCTCTGATCTTACGAGCAAACATTAGAATCAATAATCACAAAATTACACTTTATTCCCTTTTTCCTTTACAAGCGCTATGTACGACCGAGTAAACAGATTTTTAAAAAGTCGTTTTCTCTTTTTTTTTCTCCTGAAAACTAGTTTGCTCGGGAAGTAAAAGAAGTTTTTTTTGAAGAGTTTGAGCTTGCAAATGCGTGCGCGTGTGAACGTAAGCGCCGTCAAAAATGATGCGCCGTCCCAACTTTGCATGCATGAGCACTAATAACCGTAACTTTTCAAAGAAACCCTCCTTTCAGCCGTACATGCCAGGCTAAGCGGTTTTTTTTAAACGTCCATAGCAAAATTGCCGGAAAAAATTAAATTTTCAGCGGATGATACTTTTCACTTTTTTTTAGTCTAGTTTTACGTTTCCTGCGCTAATGAACATTTGTTTTAATCTCGTGAAATTACTCGATCGAATGAAACTGAGGGAATTTTTTTAAAATGAGAGATCTAGCTTTTTATGTGAAATCCTTATTTGCGTTAAGGGAAGGAGATACCTATAGAGCTAACATCATAGAATTCTAGGTAGTACATAACTAAAAATAAATGTTCTACAATGTTGGTCTGCGTTTCTTTTTACAGTTTTTTTTCTCTATCATCTATGTGCTTTAATAAAAGAAATTATTATTTTTTTGGAATTAAAAATGTTAGTTCGTTTGGTAATTTCTTCCCTTAACGTGAATAAACTAAATTAAAAAAAAGTGTTCTTATTTTAAAAAAATAATTTTCCTCAGTAAAAATATTTTTTTAAATCTATTCGATTTATTACAAACTCACTTTATTGCAAAATGTTGGTGTAGAAAAATAATTTGCAAAGTAGTTAAAAGCAGATGTAAAGTAAAGGTGTAACGAGACGCGCACACGAGGCCTTACCCAGTTTTCGCGAAATTCGCCCAGTATCTCATCATCCTCTTGGACAAGTGCACCTCCTCTTGCGTGTACCCTTTCTTAGGGTCAAGTGGTTCGCCGAAAATGTAGCTGATTTCGTCGGCGTGCAGCACGCCCGACCACCTCGGCCACGGGCTGTTCCCTGATCTGTGTGCAATTTGTTTCAACATTTTCAATTTTCAATTATCGAACCAGCAATAGTTCTTAGTTGCAAATTTACTTCGTTATTGTTAAAATATGCAATTTTCTTTCATCTGATGATTTTTATTTGTTTTTCATTTCAAATTAGGATCAATAGTAAAATGATTATTAAATTCTTACTGTTGGTGGAAGTTAGTTATTATTTAAATGATGGAAGTATCATCAGCATTTGCATGAGAAGTAGACGATATTACTTTATTATACAAAAATTGATCTAAATATTGACAGTAAAATTTGACTTTTAAATTCAAGATTAACATAGTAATGCGCACAACAGAAAAACTGCACAATAATTTCTATAATGAACTTGCTGAACTAATTTCATTGGCATAATTAACCATAAAAAATGTTAACTGTGAAAAAGGACTAGATGCAAATGTTATTAAAAAGTAGTTATTTTTTAGCAATATTATTATGCCACAACTATGACCACACTGAATGAAATTCGCTGTAATTTGATATGAAACATTCTTTTTACATTATCACCAGTATACCAAATTTTCAGTTCGTAAAAGAAAGTACAAAAATTTTTATTACTGAGTAGTATAAAAAAAAAGGCGTTTGAAGCATCGACACTCACCTGTGCGTGTAGTAGTACATGTAGACCTTGTTCCCCGTCTCGGCGTACCTGCTGGCGAACTCGTTGACGTTGCAGGTGAAGTGATAGTCTCCCACGATCTTGTCAAGCGCATTCCTATTGGCGTCCGGGTCGTCCGGTCTCAGCCAGTCCGTGTACTCGTAAATAATGGCGTACCGGCCGATCGGATTAACATACGGATTAAGCTCGCTGACGGCCCTGACGAACTCGTCCCTCGACACTTTAACGTCCTCGGTGCCGTCGATCCTGAACAGCTCCGTCAGGTAGTAGATGATGAAGTAGAATCCCTCCTCGGTGTTGGAGCCCATCATGATGCTGGCCTTCTTGAAGGACTCGGTGGCCATCGAGCGCTGGGGCGTCTCGTCGAGGAAGGCCCCGTCGATCACCGGGACGAAGGGGAACTCGCAGATGCCCAGTGTGCCCCACTCGCTGTTGACGAGGTCGAAGGGGTCCTTGGTCAGCAGGCAGTCGAGGACGGCGCGCAGGTCGCTCTTGTCGTGGGGACAGCCGACGGCCTCGGCCAGCCGCAGGCCGCGGATTATCGACTCCTCGCGCGATATTATCGCCCAGGGCGCCGTCGCCGAGCCCGACTGCATTATCGCCTGGTTGAACAGGTGCCTGGACGACAGAGGACAATTATGGCTCGGTTGGCTCTATACACTACGGTATTAATGGGAGCCTCGTTTTTGCCCTGCTTTTATCGAGTTAATAAGGTACTTTTTGCCGTTTATGAGGTTATTAAATTTGTAATTATTTATGGAACGCTTTTAAAGAGGCGTAAAGCTTGGTCTTATTATTATTAAAATTGAGTGCTTCTAGACGATGAAAATCACGGTGGATTTATGAACCAACAGAGCTTCAAGATTTTCGTATAAACTTCATAATACTTGATTAACGATTAATATGGTTATAAAAAAGCATTACATCAAGATATCAAATATTAAAAAATTACTTAAACAAATAAACACTTTTATAAGCTTATTTAGATTTTTAATGTTAAAGACACGGAACAGTTATTCGACGATTCCTTATTTTTTAGACATTGTTATTACAAAAATCGATCAATATATCGTCGCTCCCTACGAAGAGTAATACATTTCAAATTTCCGACGAAGACTAGCAGATTTCAACTCTGTCGCGAAGACTAACTCATTTCGAGTCTTTGCCACAAAGAGTAAGACTTTTCATTTCCCACCGCGAAGACTAGGAGATTTCAGCTCCCTGCCGCAAAGACTAACACACTTCATTTCTCTCCGCGAAGACTAACACATTTCACAGCTGTCTCAATAGTTGTTCTTTTTCAAAAATTTTTTTACTTATATTACTGGTC
>UXGC01001838.1:0-16386 GCA_900480045.1 Eurytoma adleriae | reverse complement strand
AATTTTTACTAATTCTGGTAGTGCATAGATCACTATTCACTACTTTAATTAGTGCATTTGCACTAATTCGCAGTGGGGCACGTGCATGTGCACTAATATTTAGTGATATTGCACTATTTCAACTTTAGAGAATGTACAATGTAACACAAGGTTTCAAATTTCGCTGCAGAAATGCGTCGTTGATTCGATAATTTTTAATTTATAATTGTGCACTTTAGTCGTTATTTCAATTTTCTTTCGCAGTTTGAAAAAGTTACAAATCCCCGATGAAAAGTGTCGTACTATTTTAGAAAGACACTGAACTCAATCGGCTCATTTTTCCCCCGATGCGAAGAGTTTTTCACTCACTCGCATTATGAGAGTTGATATTTAAACCTATCAGCTTTTTACCAGCAGTATAATGATTTAACTGTGCCAGAGAGTGGGCATGTATCATCGGTATTTCCTGTATACGTTACTGAACGCTGAAATGTAAATTTCAAAGCGGGAATTCCCTTAGTGATAATAACACTCGTGTGTATTAAATGAATGAAAACAAATGTTGATTATTTATTAAATTAGTTTGTACTCCTGTATTAATATAAAGTCTTACGGTTATATGGCCTGATGCTTAGAAAAGTATTGGGATGAATAAATTAAAATGACTTACATTAAGTTACATATAATTTATGGCGAAACTATATACAAAATTTTAATGATGAATAAAAGATGAACTTATATGGACCGTTTGAAACGCGCGGGTGACAAAGAGAAGTCGCGTAGAAGAAGGAATGACAAAAAGAGAACAATTTGACGTGTGTATTAAAAAGCAATGACTGTTACCAACCTATTATTAATTAAGAAAGAAATAATAGATACTAAAATAATTATTACACATAAAAGTAATACCTTGATTAATAACCAATCTTATATATACAACATGTAAATTAAAAAGTACAAAAGTTAATATAGTTAAAGACAATCTTCATTGTTTTTTTTCAATTTTATTTTAATTAAATAAAACTGTCACACACTTCATTAAATTAACAAAATCTCACAGAATACACACAAATATCGTATCTTTCAAAGTAACTTCCAAATCTACAATAAACATTGGTTTTATACTTATACTTTGTAATAAATAAAAGTATATAAACATAAAATATTGTTACTTATTTAATTTGCATCAAGGCATTTAACTCATTCAATGTTTAACAAATAAATAAATAAGCAATAATTTTACCTTACTTTTCAATAAAAACATTAATATTAACAAATTCAATACCGCGGAAAATTTATTTAGTCACAAGCACAAGTATTGTTATTCCGCGATGAGCACAAAGCTTAGACGTCAGATGAATTAATTAATTCGCATTTTGACGAGGTGCCGTGGACAAGAATTAGCGAATCTAGCGCAGTTAAACTATAATTAGAAAAGCAGTGTAACAAATCAAGGGCACGACTGCCGAGCAAAATTAAAGTTGAATGCGTTCATTAAAGGACAATTTGTTTTCAAAGACTTCGCTCGTATCGAGCGCTCAGTTAGAATATCGAACTATTGAGGTTTCGTTGACGACTGCGGCTCGCACTACTTAAAGTCCGATGGTCTTTACGAATTGAGGGTTCGTATTAAAATGTAGATCGTTTGAAATTTCTGATTGTTATCTTCGTTTAATTCGTCAATTTTTAAGTTTTGATAAACCATTTTTTGACCAATTACTAGCCAAAAACCGGCCACTTTTGATCTTCGAAAAGTAACTGGCCAGTTTATGGCTATGGCCAATAAGGTTTAAATGTTTGCAGAAAAGATAAAACGAAGAAAATTTTTAATAATATTTACGAGACACCGGTTTAGCACACAATTTAGTATTTGATATATATTACGTATAACGTAAAACTTACGCATACATTTTCTCCGCGTGAAATAACAGTTTACGATGAAAGAAGAGTGTAAAAGTAAAAAGTAAATGTGCACGACGAGTTTAAATCGAAAATGAAAAATTTTCCATAAAAACAAAAGAAAATTTTTATTCTTTCCTGAAAAAGGTGAAGATATTAAATTAAAATAAAACTTAGAAAAATAGGTATAATAAATTACTTATTATTCCAATAAAAAAAGAATCCCTTACATTTCATGAAAAACAAGGGTGTCGTGTATAACAACTCGACTTTCTTTTGAAGTCTTTTCCGCGGATTAAAAAAAAATAACCGCGGAAAAATCTCTCACAGGGTTATAATTGGCGTACGCACGCCCAAGTGCATATTAAAAGAGCCGCCGCGCTGCAAAAACGTCGCCGGGTCACTATCTCATCTTCCACTTTTATTTTAAATTCATATCCCCCCTCCGACGGACAAACTTATCAAATTCAATATAATAAAAAAAGGGGAAGGGGGTCGGTCAACCAATTTCCCCGTTTTTCCGCCTCGAGGATTTTTCGCGAGTTTAATTCGCGGGGAATTTTCCATCGGCGGAAAAAAGAAAATACCGTTTCTTCCTGCGAGAAATCTCGGGGCCGAAGTTTCTATTCGCGGAGGAAATTAACGTTATCGGATGAATAAAAGTTAAAGTGCCGGGTATAAAAGTAGTACGAGGGATAGAGATGACGCCGGAGTAGTGCGCTAGAGAAATAAAGTTTAAGAAGTGAAGAGAGAGGGGAGGAGAGAGGAAAATTAGAATCGGAGGAGAGGAGGAGGAAAATATGCAGAGTGTCACCTGAATATGGTGTCAGAGTGCACTTGAGGGTGTATTGATATTCCAGTGACCCATTGTAAGCGAATTTACGCGAGGCGTGAAGTATTGCGGAAAATAAAATGTACCTATACGTGTTTTGCACGCGGGGTAAAAGTTCATGAATCAAACGAGCCAAGTTTCTATTGGCAACAATTTAGAGTTTTTTATTTAAGTTCATTTAATCAAAATTTAAAAAAAAAAATTAAATGTGCAAAATTTCGTAGTTGTCAAAAGTATTTCTTCAAAGAAATTAAAGGACACCAAACAAGTAATAAAAAAATATTAACAAAAACATCGCTCTCAGTTCTTTTTATATTCTTTTGATAAAGTTAAGAAAAATACTCATAGAGGCATTCAATTTTTTGAGTTTAGAAAGTAAATCAGACGGGTATTCATTTTGGAAACCTATTTAACAAAATTTTCATACTAATTAGAAAAATTCATCCTTATTTCATTCATCTTTTAGACAACCAAAAATTCCTTGAAAATTTAAATAGAAAATTTGAATTTGGCGCTATTAAAATTAATTTAAAAATTTGCGTTCCTAAATCAGGCGATCAATCACGTTCACAAAGGCTTCACGACAAATATCATCAATTTTTTAAGAAAAAGAAGAAAAGATCCCCCCAAAAAATATCTATGTCAAAGTGAAGACAAACGAGACTACCTTCAATTATCCCAACAACGATAAAAATCCTTCAAAATTACGCGTAACCACACTGATAAATCTAGAAGACTTTCCTTAAAATTGAGAAAACTTTCCTAAAATTTGAGGAGACTCCTAAATATTTATAGGAAATTCTACTTTTTCGTATACATAGGTGTTTCTCCTACAAAAAAATAGGAAAGCTTCCTAAACGAAAAAGGAAAAGCTCCTACGTAGAAATATAAATTTCTTTTCCGTTTAGGAGTTTTACCTTTTCGTTTAGAAGTTTCTCCTTTTTCGTTTAGGAGGTTGCCCTATTTTTGTAGGCGAAACGCCCAACATACAAAAAAAGATAATTTCCCACAAATTTTAGGATAGTTTCCTAAATTTTTCTATCAGTGCAGTGTCAGGCGAGTCCCTCATTGCCGGTCGAGCGGGCATCCCCGCAGCGGCACCTGCGGGGTCGCGTCGCCGGGAAAACCGAGAGCGCGTGCACACTTATACCCGGCCACCTCGATCTCCCAGCGCGCCAACCAGTCGGTATACACGCGGGGGCAGGGGGAGTGAAGACCGGCCAATAAAGACCCGCGAAGGAGAGGAACGCAGGAAGGCACAAGAGGGAAGGCCGTCGCTCGGCAGCCGGAGCAATTGGAGGGCTTGAAAAAGGAGAGACAGATTGCCAATCTGTCAGAGTCGGATAAAAAGGTCCGCGGGCGAGGAGACGCGCCGGGCGAATACGCAGAGCGAGGCGCGGAGTAAATAAATAAAGAGGCGCTTTTCCTCCGCGCCAACTTCTTCTCCTTTTTTTTTCTTACCTCTCGAGGCGCCTTCGCTCGTGGATTCGAGGGCGCCCCAGTTCGCGCACTCGTAAAAATGTATCGCCGCGGCTTTGTAAAAGATTAGCGCCGGGTTATACGGATCGGCCTGCTGTACTGATTTTTTGATGGATGGTGATTATTAATTTTGAATTTTGGATATACTGTATGGTACGTTATTTATATGTATAGGAATATATACATATGTATAGGATAGGAGTGGAAGCTTTTTGTTCGTTTGTAAGACAAAAGTTAATTCACATCACACTAAATCGGCTGGAGTGAATTTGATTCTAGTAGAGTGAAAGAGTCACTCCACACCAGTAGTATGACTTAATTTAAATCTTAAGGTAGAATAATTATAGAGTTTGCACAAGACTAGACAAGGTAAAATTTTGTAAAATCTTGGCATTTGCGGTCTAGTCTTGGTCTTGTTTAAATCTCCATATAAGAAAAAACGATTTGAATTTTTTGCTGACCTGTGCAAAACATAACTTTTAGAATTTAACGAAAAAAGAAACATACACTCAAAGTTAAATCTCAACACTACTCTCGTAAAAGCAATAGTAACAATAAAAATTCTATTTTTTACTGCAAGGTAGTTGCTGCTGTGCTAAAAAAACTATCGACTCCACTATAGAAAAGGTAGTGTTCCATGTGCTATCTTTACAGTAAAAATATAGTACAACTTTACAAAAATATTATTTCTACTCGACTCCGTTCAAAATTGACCTACATCTGTAAAATTAAAGCGAATAACCTTTACCGTGCAGCTAACAATAAATCAAAACTCGATATTGTAAAACAGCTGTTCCTTTTTCATCGGAGCTTAATATTTCGACACTATGAATGAAAATACGATATATTGAAATAAACCGGTTGATTTTATTTCTCTCGCTCTTAATTTTTTCCCCGCCGAAAATAGATAAAGTATTCATAACAGTAAGTCATTATTTTTGGATGGACTTCAACTACCAACAAGCACCATATTTTCTATTCATCGTGTTAAGTATTTCGACCGACCTACGAACTACTATGTTCCACAATAATACTAAATTTTTAAATTTCAATTTTTTCATTAGCCTAGAGCTTAGAGTACTAAAAATTATAAACAAATTCTTTTCCTTAAATATACGTGGTTTTCGTTTTATATTCAATCGTATGAACATCAATAAATGTGTCAGTTTGACCATAAATGAAAAGTCGATCATTGATCTAGGTACTTTAGTAGCACTTTATTTCTTGTATATCGAAGTATAACTATTAATTAAACTACAAAGTCTATTTAACGAGTATTAAAAAAAAATCGTTTCATTTGACCTATAACATAGGTACGTGTAAAAAAACGCGTCTCATTTGGTCGGTGAAAACTAGCACTTTTCAAGCTCTCCAAAAATGACTAGCACATTTAACAGCTGGGTTACGAGGAAAAAAGCACATTTCGTTAGTTTTCCACGAGAAAATTTATTATTTTCTACTCAATATACACGAAGCTTTCCTTTTTTAAGCTTTCCCCGCAAAATTATTTCTTCGTGCGTTTAGTTTCCAAACAATCCGTTATCCCCGCGCACCAGACAAGTAAAAGAGAGATAAACACCGTCGGCCGAGTGAAAATTCAAATCGAAACTTCCGGCCGCCGCGAAAAGCTCGCCCAACTCGAGTCGTCGAAAAGCCGTGGTGGTGCAAAATTCCGCAGACGCCAGCGATATATAGATATATACCCATCTTTTGAGTGGCATACCCACACACACACACACACACACACACACACACGTAGACGCGTGGGAGTACACACACATAGACGCGTGGGCGTACACACACATAGACGCGTGGGCGTACACACACACACACACACAGACTCACAGAAAATCATACTTGCGAGGTACAGTCACACAAGCACACGCAAATTCATACATACGCGCGGCGCGTACACACACTCAATCACACGTACATGCACTCACGCGCACACTTATGCACGCGTCATCCGCGTAGCCTCGACGACGAGGATTAAAAAGCAAAAGCCGCGCGGAGGGTATAAAGGGCCGCGCGTAAAGCCGCGGTCGTCTCATCGCGCGGCCGCTTGTTCGCCGCGCGGTCCCTTCGACTTTGTCCCCGTCGCGCGGCTTTTCATCGGAGGAAGCGCCCGGGCGTCGTCTTCATTAGATTTAAAAAAGCCCGCGCTTTTTACGCCTCCCTCTCCTTTTCTCCTCCCTTTTTTCGACGCGACGGCAGTCATTGTTGCCCGCGCCGCGCGCGTTACGTTACGTTATTATATATATATAGGCACGCCGCGGCGAACAATCGTTGCTTTTTTTCGCGGCCGCTTGTTGCGCGCCTTTGTGCTCCCTCGGAAAATTATTTAAATCGGCTCGCGCCGGGCCCTGCGTAATGAAACGTTTTGAGGAAAAAAGAGAGAGAGAGAGAGAGGTGAGGAAGGACGGCGCGCGATCCTTTTATTTTGCCGGGAGAGCAACCCGTTCGGTGACAAATTATCTTTCTTCTTTTTCTTCTTTTAATTGAGGGAAAACATCGTTTGTTGCGGGGGGCAGGATTGTGTAATTGGTCTGTTTTTTTTTTTTTGTTAATTATGAATTCGTTTGCGTTTTGTAATGCGGTAAATAGAAAATGTTTGTCGAGGAGGAGACGGGAGCTTGTCTCTGCACTTCTCTCGGGACGTAATGCTGTTATATTCGGCGAAAATTACGCAAGTCCAGCTTTTTAACTTCCGCGCTTGTTTTGCTGCTTTGAATGGGGGGGGGGGGTAATAAATGGACTTATTTTGACGGCAACGAAATGACAAAAGTAATTGCGAGGATTACGTTTGTTAAATTTATTCTATTGTTCGAGTTCGCCATAGCTATTTTCATTTTGTGAAAATAGAGCAAGTTATATGTAAACTTATGCCTTACTTTTTTTCAGGATCTGCAGCTTGTATCCTCTTTTGTGATCAAATTTCATCAAATTGATAGGTTTTTAACGTGACATAAGCTTTCAATATCGCTTATATATAATTTTCTTTTATAATTTCTACGCATAACAAATAGCTATTTTTGCGATATAAATAGATAATAATAACTTTGAAAGTATATGTAGAAAAAAAGTACAGGTAACATTTACAATTTTTTAATATTTTGTTTGCATGGAACCTTACGGGTCTACCGTGTATCCAGCACACCTTTGCATTTCCTTTCCTTTTCAAACATTTTCCTACCTCAATTTTTTCCTTGTACCTAATCTTTTTGCTAAATCCTACCTATATCCATTCCGCGTTCGCCCAGGGTATTACACTTGCGAAACGGACAAAATATGCTCAAATCCAGTGGGACAAAAATCCCGCTCCGAAATGTATTAAAAAAATTGCTCAAATTAAAAGTCCATGCTACATTTATAGGCGATCTCATGCTTTCACCCACTTGAGTGTAAAACAGCACCTAAGTGATCTCGTCAGAATCGGACTATCTGACCTTGGCTGAAAAGTTGACATTTTTAATGCCCAACAAGCTAGATAATGATTATAGTAAATCTGCACGTCCATTATTAATGCAGATTTTCTAATCTCATGTAGGCAAATCAGGAACACTTTCAATTTCTCGACATGCTATCGGTAGTAAGTACCTATTTTCCTTAAACATCAAAAATGTTGAAAAAATGTTCGAAACATATAGTTACATTTAAAATCGAAATTTAGCCAGTAAAACTAGTAATCACTAGTCAATTTGTGGTCATAAACAATTTAAAATCGCATTACCTTTTCCAAATACATAGTATACCTAAATTTAAAAAAATCTTCCCACAAAAAATAACAAAGGACTTTGAAATACCATCGAAAGTAAACAAATTACATCAAAGCCACGCACACAAGTGCAACGTAAAGTAACCATCAAATCGATTAAGCTAAAGTTTCCTCATAAAACTGAGTCCACCCCCGAAGTGCGCTCCAGATATGTAACCCCGGCGTGCCTTTGATGCAGCTACTGTATCGACGAGAAAAAGCGAAGGAGAGAGCGAAACGACTACAAGAGAAAAAAAAAAGGCGACACATCGGACTCACCGTGCTGATGTGGCGCTGAGAAGGCCGAGTGCCGCCGAGGAGACATGTTCGAGTGGTTGCCCTGCGCGCCGGGCGGCTGCATCGACGAAAGCGCGCCGAGGGGCGTGTAAGACTTGCAGGGCTGTTCCTTCTGAAAAAAGAAGAGAGAAAAGGCAATTAACCCGGCTATCGGCCGCCGATGTTTACGCCCTGCGCCTCCCGATCGCGATAAGATTGGCCCTTCGGTGGGGCACTGGAATACCGAAAATACGCTAACGCGCATTGATTTTTCGAAAGTTTTCGGACTCCGCGATAAGGAGTCCCTTATCTTCTTCTTATTTTCTTTTTTGATAAATATTTTTACAGCGTGGAAATCGACGGTGGAGACTTTACTATGTCGATGGATATTTTTAAGTTGGGTGTCTACTCGAAGAACTAGTTTTTTTTATTTTTGGACCTAGAATTTTGAAAATTTTTTTCTTATATTTTATATAAAAAACAAACATATTCATCACTTGCTCAATTTTGTTCAAGATTGTGTATACATTTCAAACATGAGTTCAAAAAGCTCTATGCGTATTCTAATTTGACCAAAATAATTGTTCGAAAACCAAAATAATTGTTCGAAGACCAAAATACTTGTTCGAAGACCAAAATAATTGTTCGAAGACCGAAATAATTGTTCGAAGACCAAAATAATTGTTCGAAGACTTACTCTCTTCGATAACTCATAAATTAAATAATAAAAGTTACTTTGTATATCAAAATAAATTGATTTTTGGATTCAAATTCAGTGGATTTTTACTACTTTTTTTATATTTTATGGTGTAGTTTTTTAAGCTTCCTTCGAACAACTATTTTGGTCAAAGAGTGTACATAAAGCTTTTGAAACTCATTCTTGAAAAAAGCTTTATACGCTTATAAAATGGATTTAAAATGTTTGACTTTTATACAGAACATCAGAAAAATATTTTCAAAAGTCTAGATCAAAAAATAAGTTTTTCTTAGTGGAAACCCACCTTAAAGAAAATTCATCCGCGCGTTATTTATTCTGATATCGAATTTCGATTGTCATCGTTAATTCCTAGTTCGATAAACATTTAATCTTTATAAATATGTATGTAATTCAACGTGAAAATTTCGTTCGAAAAGTAATCAGAATCTTCGCTCATTCCGTAAAATATTTAATTAAAAAATTTAATTTTAAAGTTAATTAGCTTCCTATCTTTTCAGCCCTTTTTTAGTACAAAAAAATCACTACGCGATAATCAAAAAGAAAAGTGAATTTCCACCAGAACCCAATTTCAATAAATAAAACAATTAATCAATTTACCAGCAACTGTAGCCCCTCGAATTGATCACAGACCGTCGATAAAAGAAACGGAAATTTCGTAAAACTGCGATACGCTAAGTGCACCCCCGTGCCGTGCGGATTAAAAATTCCACGGTAATGAAGTGCGCCGCGCGAACAATGCGTTTCTTTGTTCCAATTTCCCTCCCGTGAAACGGAGGCTAGAAATTAAAGGGCAATTACGTACCTGCTCGTGCAGCTCCGTGGCGACAGCCGTCGCGGCGGTTTGCGTGTGACTGGTGGAGCTGATTCTGTACCGCATTCCATCGATACTACAGAATTCTTCGCGATGAGTCGACCGAGTTTGATTAACGTAGACGCCTTCAACAGACAAATCAGTAGCGTATCAGTCGGGGTGGTTGCATTTCATTTGATCATCGGTTTTTTCGTTTAATTATCGTTCAGCTAGAAATCTCTAGTCACTTTTTTTTAAATATTGTCAATAAAGTTGCAAAAAAGTATTTGATTCTTTAGTAAAAGATGTTAAATCAATTGATGGATGTTAAAACCTTAATTATATATAGAACAAAATAGAATAGAGTATTACAGTATTTACAGTCATTAAAATACTAGTTAGTTTTTTCAGAGTAAGTCAAATCAACAACAAAAAAAATATCATAAAATAAACAATTTAAAATGGCTAATTATACTACATTTCCACTAAATGCTCAAAATTTAACACAATAGAGAAAACAAAGAAAATGTCAATATTAATTCTTTTTTTTGCAAAAATGTCTTAATATGAAAGTTTCATATATACGCACAAAAAAATTTTACGAGACACCGCAATTGACGGGAATTTAATATAGCGATTACAGGGGTTAATTATATTTTCATTTAATTATCGTTATGGTAATATCGGCACAGATTTTCGTAAAATTTATTTCTCCGTCTAACTTGGAACAGTGAGGTGCGGATAAACTGCGTATGCAATATGAAATCGCGTGAAAAATGGACTGCGGTATAAATCTCGCGCGTGCCTGTACGGCAATAAAAATATACGTAGCGCCCGGCGTTAAAAGATTATATAACTTTAAAAAGTGTACCGGAAGAGCCCTTGACATTTATTGCCGGCGTTTTCCTTTATTATTCCGACGTTAGCTTTAAAAAGTATTCTAATAAAATTCTCGAGGATATTTAACAAATTCCTTCTCTCGGATGCATCATATAAATGATAATTCAGCATGTATATGCTATTCTCATACATAGATTTCTCATACATAAGTATTGTGAGTACTGTTTTTTTTTAAATATTTCAATTTTTTGAAAGAGCTTCTTACTTTATTAGCAAAATTTATTTAGGTTCTATTGTTAAAAACAAATTTTTCTTGTAAATCTTTAATGTAATTTTGCTCTCGATTGAAGTGTGGACATTTAAACCACATTATATAAAGCACGGTACTTTTGAAATTTTTAAAAATTTAAAGAAACGGATTATTCAGAGAATAAGCTTAATCAAATTAGCATGATTGAATGAATTAAATGAAACTGACAATCTGATTTTGAACTAATGTCAAAGTGATACAGTTTTTAAATAGTAATTGAATTTATTGCATTTTCATTGTACTAAAATTAAATTTATCTACGAAAAGTTAGTGAAAAATCAATAAAGCTGCTTTTTAGTACATTTAACCTTTTATAGAATAAAACTGATGAAATTTTATGGTATAAAATGCCAGCTTATAAAAATTGATTTTTATCTAGAAACATATATTTTGATTTTAAAACATCGATTTTCAATATCTTTAAATAAAACTGAAACAATTTTTAGTAGACAATTTGAGCTCGTAAAAGTATAAAGTCTTCCTAACTGATATAAATGAAAAATATTCTCTATTCATTTTTATCTGGATTTTACTTTCTCTGTGTAGTTATTATTTTATTGCGCAGTATGTACTTGTATTTGCAGTAGGCTATTTAAACTCGTAAAAATAAAATCTTTTTAACTGAAATAAATGAAAAATATTCGTTATTCATTCTTGTCAAGTTTTTCACTTACTCCACAGTGAAATTTTCACTCTACTTTAAAAACATGTTTATTTCAATGAATTGGACTTTTCACTTGTATAAACTGTAGCAATAGTTTTAAAAACAATAAGTTACATTAATACTTTTCAAATTTCAAGTCAACGAACTACAAAAAAATTCACAGTGACTTGCTCACTCATATGCCTAAAAATAATAACATCCGACAAACATCCAAGAATTAAATAACCTGCAATCATATAATCATAAATTAAACAACTTAAAAGTATAATATAAATTTGAGTGACGACCCTCACCTGTTATTGTCACATCGGTGTCTTGATTAACGATCAAGACCTTCTTGGGCTTGACCAGATCGTCGGCATCCGAGCCGGCCTGTCGCTGCTTCCTCTTATCGATCTCCGAGTCGCTCTGCCGTCGCCTCTTGATGAACTCGACGTCGGACTCGCTGCTGGAGGACGACTCGCTGCTCGTGCCCAGTCGGTTCTTCTCGTCCGAGTAGGACGCGGCGAGTATCGCCGAGGCGTTCAGGCTGGCCATGCGCTTGCACACCACCATGTCCTTCAGGTCCATCACCTCGGCGTTCTTCTTCTTTCGCTTCTGCTTCGGCTTCTTCGCCGCCGCCTTCTCCTTCTCCTCCTCGGCGTCGTCCTTGCCCAGTTCCCGCTCACGCTCGCGCTCCCTCTCCACCTCCAGCTTCCGCTCGCGCACCTTCTCCTGGCGCTCGCGCTCCTTCACCTTCTTCTTGCGCTCGAGCTGCCGCTCCTTGCGCAGCTCCAGGTCCTCGTCCGACGACGAGGACGACGTCAGCCCGTCCAGCACGTCGTAGTGCTTGCCCCGCAGGCCCGGCACGTTCCTCAGCTTCCTCTTCGCCGCCGTCTCCTCGCTCTTGCCCTTCGCCGGCTTCTTCTCCTTCTTCTGCTCCTTGTCCTCCTTCTCCTCTTTGCACTTCTTCGGCGGCTTGGCCTCCTTCTCCTTGCCGTCCTTGTCCTTCTCGGGCTTGGGCTTGCAGAATCCGCCGAGGTACACGCCGCCGTTCTCGTTCTCGTACAGGCAGTGCACCTTGGCCAGGGCGTTGAGCGAGGCGACCCGGTGTCGCTTCGGGCCGCTCCAGAAGCCGAACAGCTTCATCCGGTTGGTCATGGCGCGCTCCTCCGACGGCGTGCGCTCCTTCTTCTTGGCGAAGCTCTTGGAGCGGCTGCGCCGCGAGTAGTCCTCGTCGCTGCCGTCGGACTCGGTGCTCGAGCTGCTCTCCGCGCTCTCGCCGTTCACCGCCTCCACCTTCAGGTTCACCTTGATCAGGTCGTTCTCCTCCCTCGACGTGCTCAGGGGATTCTTCAGCAGGTTCTCGGTGATCCTCGGCGACGGCTCTCGCTGCTGCTGCTGTGGCTGTTGCTGCTGTGGCTGCTGTTGCTTCGTCGCCTCGTCGGACGCGCCGTCGCTCTTCTCGCTGTCGGTGTCGCTCTGGAGCTTCGGGATCTTCGCGGAGGACTTCTTCACCGGCTTCTTCGGCGCTTTTGATTTGACGGGCTTCTCCTTCGGCTTAGCGTCCGCCTCCTTCTCCTCGATTACCTCCTGCTTAATGTTATCCGTATGTACAAGGTCGAACTCCTCCTTGGCGGGGGACTTCTTCACTTCGCTACTAGGGTTTCGCTCGGCGTCCTTGGCGGACTCCGACTTCTTCTTGACCGCGGGCTTGTCGACGAGGCCGTTCTTCGATTTGTCGATCGACTCCTTGATCGTCGGGCTCGCCGATTTGGCAGCTTTGAGCTTGAGCGCCTTCTCCTTGGCCGCCGACTTCTCCTTCTCCTCGATGAACTTCTTCATCAGCATCTTCTTGCCCTTGGCCACGATGCCGACCGTCGACTTCTTCTTGCTGGGCTTCTTCGCGGCCGCTGCTGCGGCGTCGACGCCCTCCGGCGACGAGGCGGCCTCGGCCGTCGGCTGCGCCGACTTGACTAGCTTCGGTTTCTTCTCGATCAGCTTCTTCACGACCGGCAGATGATGCGACTTCTTCGTCGCCAGTATCGTCTTCTTCGGCGGGCTCTTCTTCTGCTGCGGCTGCGGCTGCGGCGGCTGCTGCTGCTGCTTCGCCTTCGGCTCCTTCTTCGTCCTGGCCGGCGAGGGCTTGCGCGGCACCTCCTTCTCCGGGGAGGACTTCTTGTTGTGCTCCGGCTTCTTGTTATCTTTGGCAGTTACAATTTTTGGACTATCCTTCGACTCCAATTTCAATTTCGCCTCGCGCTTCCTGTTCTCCTCCTTCAGCCGCTTCTTCACCGGCAGCATCGCGATCTTCTCGTCGAACTTGCTGTCGAGGTACAGCCTCTCATCGACGCCGTTCAGTATCGTCTTCGCCTTGTCCTCCTTCTCCTCTTTCTTCTTCGCGTCCTGGACGCACTGCTTGTCCCCGGCCTGGGCGAGGACCTTACCGCTCGGCTTCTTCTTCTCCGCGTCGTTCAGATCGATCTCCTCCTTCTCCTCGGCCTTCTTCTCCACCATTTTGCCGTCGCACTTCTTCTCGAGCTTCTTCTTGTCCTCCGGCTTCTCCTTCTTCTTCTCCTCGCACTTCTTCTTCTTCGCCTCGGCGTCCGACTTCTTCTTCGTCTCGTCCGACGGCTTCTTCGGGCGCTTCTCTTTCTTCTGCTCGGGATTCGCGGTTTTCTCCACGGAGGCGCGACGCTTCTTGGCAACCACGGATGTTTTGGTTGCCTTTCGGCTGACTACAGCCTTCTTCTGCGGCTTCATCCCGCTCCGAGGTTTTCACATCTTCGAAGCTATCGAAGATCGCTTCAGTGGTTGAGACGCTGCGGGCTGCTCGGCCGCTCCGATCCTACCTGACTACCATCTTCGAAATGTTTGGGCAGTGGAATGTTTCAGCGCTGCATGGGAAAATATGCTGAAACAGAAGAGATAAGTAAACTAATTAGTATCTTTGTATTTTGGGGAGATTGGAGATGGAAATTTTTTTAAAAGTTAACCGAAAATTAATCAAAAAATGTGTATATCTTGGTCAATTTATGGTTAATTTTTTAAAGGGTAGGTCTTAATTAAAGACTGGTTATATGATGCTTAGCCAATGTAGGTATTACTTTACATGGATAACTAATGGAAGTTTATAACGGATTAATTTATGTAAAAAAATTATCTATAAATTGGCCAGAATGTGCAAATTCTTTTTACAAGGAATTTACCCATGTATATGTATTTTTTCTAATAGACAATACGATCTATATTAAATCGATATAAACTACTCGGTATTATGAATCAATATCATATTTTGCATTCGTTTGTTGAGCAGATTTTACAATCACAGTAATTGTAACTACGAATCAGTGTCTTTCACAAACAAATCAATGAAGCTTATTAACTCGCGAGCTACTCCTGATTTATGCTTAATGACATTTAATTCATTCGCACTTCAGATAATTCAATTTATTATCGATTAAATACAGTCAATTTTACATTATGCGAACCTGCAGGATTATATTTAAACGTTCATCCAATTGACCCATAATATTCCAAGCGCTTAATAATTGAATATTCAATATCGATTAATTTAAACGGCAAATTAACAATTGTCATTCTTGACTTAATGAATGAAATTTATAAGTAATTTAGAGTGGAATAACATGCAGTTGAAAGTAATTTAAGTAGTATAATAATATTATATATAAAATTAGTAAACGGAGAGAATAGTTCAATAAAAATTATTTTTTTTAATAATCTTGGGATCAAATGATCTATAAAAATCAACAACCAACATTGTAAAAAATACTTAGAAAAGGCTTAATTCGTTATTAATTGCATAATAATTTTTCCAATAAATTAGAGAAATTTTAAATAATTCACTTCGTGAAGTAATTTTTCTCTTTTAAAAAAAATGATAGCAGCATCTTGGAAGCCTCAAAATAAGTGATTTTATTGGTTAATAATGGTTAATCGTCCGGTTGATTGGCGCCAAAATTCAAAACGTTTAGATGCTTGTATTCCATATTTTAATCTTTACATATTTAAATAATACAGACTAAAATAATGTGCCCGGTGAAAATAGTGCTAACATTTATTTTTCTATTTACACGCATAAAAAAGAGCTTATCGTCGAGTAAACATATGTTTTCATACGATACGCAAACGAACGCTCCGTCAAAATTTTTCAGCGTATTTTAGAGGATAATAAGCGCGGGAGCCCGTTTTAAAATTTTGTTAATTACTTCGAAAAGCAGCTGTAACGCCGCGCGCCGTCCGTTGGCCGCCGCCCGAACACTGCGCGGGAGTGCAATAAAAGTATCTTTCTTTCTGGCTCTTCGCTTTCTCTCGCCGCGAAACTCACTTAGTTTCACGCAGCGAAAAATCCACCGCGGGGAAACGCACGGCGAAAAGAGGAGAAAAACTTGCCGTGGCTCGCCGGAGCGAGGAGGCAAAACAAAAAAAAAAGAAGGACTTTGCAACGGTTAAACAAATTTGAAACGTGAATTTACTTTATTAATTTATGCATTTTTGGTATTTTAAAGAATTTTAGTCTTTGACTGAATAGTTTATAAATTCTAGTCATTTTGTTTAGTGGTAATATGACAAAACTGTGATTTCATTCTATAATGATATATATTGATGTACACTGAGAAAAATAGAATATAAAAATTACTATTTTTCGAAACTAACTCGACCTAGTAGCCATTTTTACTAAAATAAAAGTAATTTTTACTAAAATAATAGCAAATTTTACTAAATCTTATATGTAAAAATTACAAAAGTTTACTAAAATTTGCTATTATATTTTAGTAAAAATTACTTTTATTTTAGTAAAAATGGCTACTAGGTCGAGTAGGTCGCCCTTTTAATAGAAAAATA
>UXGC01001837.1:0-16405 GCA_900480045.1 Eurytoma adleriae | reverse complement strand
TTTTTAGATATACGTCATTTTAACATTTATTGACCAGAAATTCTGCCCAGAATATGGTCAATTTTCTACCAGGGCGACGGTAAATTAAAATTTACTTTTCTTCGTCTGGAGTGAGGAAAGGAGAGCTTACCCCGGGCGGGCAGCGGCGAGCTGTCGTCGATGTTGGGCAGGGGCAGGTGGGTGGGCGGCAGGGGCTGCCAGGACCACTGGCACTCGACGACGGGCTCGGCGGTGCGGCAGGGCAGGAGGACCGAGGCGCCGAGCTCCGTCTCGGTGTGCTGGGGCGAGTCGACGAAGACGAGCGGCGCCGGCGCCGGTGCCTGGCTGCTACCCGGCAGCAGATCGTCCATCTCGTGGGCCTCCGGCTGCTGCTGCTGCTGCTGGCTCGTAGCCGTCGTCGTCGTTACGATCGCCGACGTAGTCGTCGCCGCCGCCGTCGTCGTCGTAGTCGCTGCCGCCGTCGTCGCTGCCTCCGTCACATCATCCGGCACTGGCACGCCTGCGGGAATGAAAAAGGAATTGTTAGATCTTTTTTATTGGGATACCATTTTTTTTTTAAGTTTAATGTTTAAGAATTTGAAAAGAATGTTAAAGTGTTTTTTTTTCATTTCTGAGGTAGTTTTTGAAGTAAGCTTGATTGTATTTTTTTTTCTTTTTTTCTGCTTCTTGTGAAGTCTAGGATAATTTTTTATTCTCACAAAGTTCACGTAAAATATGTGAATTTAACCAATAATTCAATAATTTAAGTACCGCTTTAGCTGTATTTGCATTTTAATGGGTGATTTTGAAATAATTAATTTATTAGTTTAAGGAAAAAAAGAAGTTGGAAAAAGTGAATTTTTAAAACAAGAGTGACACAAATTTTTCTCTTATTAGTACTTGTCATCAATGGTTTGTTTAGTAATAAGGTAAGCATTTTATCACCGTGAGAAATTTATTTTAATGTTTAAACAAAAATGGAACGTTTTTTTTCAATAAGTAGCGTTAAATATGGATGAGATTTCCATCAGCTAGGAAAATACTTGAGCAATTATATTTTATTTAACTGCGGCAACAATGATTTTTTTTTCTCGGAATGATGTATTGAACGATGCTTTTTCTCAGTTTCAAGTGTACCAATTTTCCTTGAGAAAATTACATAATGATCTATTGAAATGCGTATAATTCCGATGTTATAACACAAACCGAATAGTGAATTATTACGTATAAACTTTTTGTTTTTCAGTACTTTACAGTATTTCTAGTTAGTCGACGAATCAAAGGTTATCAAGGGCCGCGGTAGCGCCTGCAGTCGCGTGCGGCACATTTACTTTAAATTGGCGCATCTCGTGCCGCCTGATGATCATTTATTTATTCTTTTTTACCTGACTATAGCTTTTATGACCAGTTTAATAATAACGGATCGAAAGCTTAAGTTACCATCTCCAACTTGAAAACAAATTCAGTGTGGTTGATGTAGTTTTAAAAGAGATACCCGAAAAATGAAACATATTTATTGTTTTTTCTCCTTTGCATTCAGATTTTTCCACGCAAAATTTTACCCCTAATTTTTTAATGTAATATACGTGACACTGCGCATCACTTCACGTGAATTATATGTGACGACATGTGTGTCATTCCGCTGTTTACCTAAAGTTACTACTGCTTTATTACCTTCGGCGTGTAATACAATTGCAGACTAATTTTTTTAATAATATATATTATTTATAATATTTCAGATTAAAAACGTCTATTTAAAAAAACCCTGTTTAACATATTGAAGTTTCAAATTTTTACACATTTTTTAAACCTTTCGAACATTTTTAAGTAAGCATCATTTCCACCATGAGGGAAGTACCAAAAAATCGTTGGAAAACTTGCAAGCTCCGTACACAGCGCGTCAAAATTTCAACCCCCTCTCGAGTGCACCAACGCGGCAACCACCCTGCCGGGAAAGAAACAAGGACCCAGACGGGAACCCCGAAGGCCGGCGGCGTTGACCACGCGCGGCACCGGCTCGCAAAGTGGGCCACGCGCGGGACAGGAAGCGCCGCTCGTGTCACGTATATACACCGTCTGCTTTCTATTAAACCGGCGACGAGCTTTCGGCGCTCGGGAGCAACGCACCCGCTCATTGCAACTCCCGCGCGTGCGGAGGTCGCTCCGCGAGCGATCGTTTTCCATCGAGATTACACTCGCTCCTTTTTTTTCTCTCTCTCTCTCGTCGACGTCCTTTGACGATAGCATCGGTAACAAAGGCCTTTTTACTCTAGCCGAGGAGGTTCGCGTGTGGACGTAAGGATATCGGATGCGTACGGGGGATAATGATATCGGCCTGTTATCGCGGCGCTTATAGTGTAGGCCTTTTTGCGAGGTGAAGCGTTTTAAGTCGTTAAGGAGCTTTAGAAAAGAAGAGTCAGGGATCGTCGATGGCTGAATGAAGCTTCTGCGATGAAGCACGCGATAGCGGGTTGATTTTCACGGGATATTTGTCACCTTTCCGTATCTAAAGTTGAATAAGCGAGACTTGACTTAAGTATAATTGTTGATTGATGCACTTATTTCATGTGAAAACTTATTATACTACGTAAGAAGATTTTTTATACAGAGTAAGTGAAAATTCTTATTTAAGTGGAAACTTATTTAAGTGGAAGTTCACTGATTCAACTTTAGGATCATTTTTCTTATCGATAGTTATGTTGAATTGAATTTATTTATTTTCTTAGAATAATATCGTATGGATAATTGGAAATAATTATAGACGCATTCGTAACTACCAAATGAACAATATTATGTGAGCAATAAAACGAACAGTACACAATCTGCAGGTTTCTTCAGGAAAAATCAGGCTACTTCATCAGATGACTAGGAGAGTGCTATAACTCTCTGGGTTACCGATATGCATGAAGTTTTAAAAAAAATTGTTTTCTGGTAGCGCACAATGAAATAAACCACTCCTGAAGATTACTGAAGATCGGTAACTTATCGCTACAGATTAGTCAGATAAGTTACCGATCTTCATAGTAAATGAGGCTTTTTTTCAAAAATAATAGGATGTAATGTGTGCACTTTTTCAAATAGTTAACAAAAAAAAAATTAGCAACACTTTAATTAGCATTTTAATCAGCCAAACAATTGATTAAATTTGCTTTTGAAAATTAGTTAAAAAATTAAATCACAGTTTCAGCTGGAATGCAGACGCATACGAGGTATAATCAATAAATTTGAAATGTTTATGAATATTCGTCTAACATAATGCAATGAATCAAATAATCCAAGAAATAAATAATTTTAAAAATAAAAAATAGAAGAATAAAGGCTTTAAAATCGGTAACTACCATTTAATTAATGTTATTAGTATTTAGTTTTTTTTTCTTTGTAAAAAGAACTTCAGTCCATAATACATTTAAACAATTAAATAGCCAAATAAATTAATAAATTTCTACTTTTATAGCTGAAGAGGAACGTACATCAAACGTGTATACAAGGGAATGATGTCGGCCTTTTATTACGGCGCGTGTACGCCTCTTCGCGAGGTGAATCGTTCACTAATAACAGTGTACACTCGGAGCTCCAGAAGTGGCTCCTTTCCGTAATGGAAAAAAATGGAGATGTTGCGTCGATACGAAAATAGGCTCCACATTAGAACTTTTTATCCCCGTGCAAGCCGATCGATCTCCCGATGATAGATAAGTGCTCCTTCGCACCATTCGACCTGTCCTTACGAATCGGTTAAGCGATGGCTTATCTCTCGATTTTAGCGGTCACCGATTTTACGTCGCACGAAATTAATTACTCGCTCCGGGGGAAAAAAATTAAGTGGGTACTGTACCTAAGTTTTTTTGCGCATTTAGCTTCGCGCGTCGCGATCGGCGATAAGATTGCTAAAAATACTTCGGAAGTGTACAGCCGTCGTATTTCAAGTGCGGGGCCTATTTAAAGGCGGGGTAACTTACGGCGCGCCGCATTAGCGCGGACACCTGTTCGACCCAAATGTGTCGGGGCGAGCGGTGAGGTATATCTGCCCGCGATGATCCATTAAAACGTCTTCACTGACGCAGCGCTAATCTCGCGAGCGCACGAAAGAAGTTGCAGCGAATACACAGGAACAGGCTTCCTGCGTTAAATTTTTGTAGTCGAACAAATTTACGCAAAATTCGAGGTTTCGTGTACCTTTTATCGTAAGTGAATGCACAAATCGTGTGTGTCGTTTACTTAATTTGTGTTTTTTTTTCGTAGGTGATACAGAAAAATTAGATTTACACGAAATTTTGAATGGAGCGCTTGGAAATCGGATCTTGCGAGATGATAATATTCGACATTACACTCGCACTTACCTCGTAAACTTCGCTGGAAGACGAGAAAAGTGGATTTACGAGCGGTGCGTTTGTAGCGCGAGGAGTTAACGATATCGTTTGAAAAATTTAAAGCCCATTGCGGTCACTACTGCAGAAAATAATTGTTGCTTCCATGCGTCAATAGTTATAAGAACTTTTTTTTCAAGAAGCACTTTCCATTGATTTTTTTTCTGTTAATGATAATTTAAAATTTACTGAGGCAGTGTTTTATCGATTGGTCACAGGTTTTGTCGAAACTTTATTATAGCAGAATCCGCGACTAGCGACAAACCGCTAAAATTATTTTTTTTTTATAAATCAAAAATAATAATGTACAAAATTAGATTAATAACGAAATTAAATTCAAACTATTTTTGCGGATTTTTTAAATACACGTTGTTTAATTGTGCACAATTTTCAAGGAAATAAAAGATTTTTAATGCAGAAATTCTTAAATTAAAGTTCTTTTTTCTCGCCTTTTATTTCTGTTTTTATGATCTTTAATTGCACCTTACAGAAGCTAACATCGAAAAAGAAACTCGAAGTTTTAGTAAAATTAATCGAAAGTAACTTTGCACTGGTGGTATTGGTCGTAACCTTACTCGAAGTTTCCTCGAAATTCACGAGCCAAAAGTACTTAATTATTGTTAATTTAATTTTTTTTAATTACTTCAAATATTTTATAACTTAATACAAACATATTTGCGAATAGCAGTTCGCGCGTATTATTTCCTCTTCTGAGCCTCTTGAAATATTACACAAAATAAAAAATATACTCCGAGAGTAGAAAATCCTTAAGGTCCAATAAGAAAGCCGATCGTTGATAAAAGAATAAAAGTTTTCTTTCAAATTTATTTTATACATGTCATCGTTATTAAAATTAAATAATGACGTATATATGTATAAATTAAAAAAAAAACTCAAGTTCTGGTCGAATCATCGCAAAGCGAAGGAAAAAAGCGTACGATCGCGTCGCTCGAAATTTGCGCGTGCATTACGCGAGCCGCAACGAATTCAGCGCCGCGCATAAGAAGCGCGCGCTCGCGCATTACGCTTAATAATTGTCCGGCTTGCGCGCCGACGGCCTCGCGCTTATCGTCATTACTATTGCAACTAAGCGATCGTTTTCACTCGCGTATGTGGGTGACACGATTTTTCAATCTCCGCCTAACCTCTTCTTTTCATCTGTTTTTTCTTTTTCGCGTTTCAACGTCGATTTTTTTCTCGCTCGTACGTCCGTTTACGAGCGGCCGTTAAAGGCGCGCTTCGTTTACCGGGAACTCGTAAAAAAAAAAAGAGTAAGGCTGGTAGTGGCCGCGCGCGCTCGCCGATGCAATAACGATAATTTTGAAATCTTCATAAGCGAGACTTCAGTCGCTTTTCCGGATGCGCCGATGCCCGAGGAGTTATAGTGGTACAGTAAATCAAGCGACGACTGAGCGCATCCTTGCCGTTTATTCGCATTCAAGGTTCATCACCGAGATTAATGGCTTTTGTTTCACTTTAAAATACGGCCAAGTATTCGCGGAGATTTTATTGCTATCGGCATTTCCTCTTTCGATCGCACGGAGTCATCGAGAAATTTAGGAGGTAATTTTCTGAAATAAGGAATTACATGATAAGAGGTTCAGTAGTTACACGATGCAGATGCAAGCGCAATTTTTTTATTTAAACGCGAAGCACGTGTTTAATATTTACGAATCAGCGAAGAATGAAAAAATTATTAAAAATCCTATACTTGAAACGATTTTAGATTTTAGAAGTAACTACTGGATTTTTGTTTTGTATCAAATTTATAAGAAGCAATTAATCTTTCTCTTGCTTGGAATTCTATGTTCTATTTGTTTTTCTATATTTTCATTATGTTCTATATTCTATATAGAAGTTCTAGTTCTAACATTCCCATCCATTTTTGCTTAATTTTAAATTTCAATTATCTTCAGTTATGAAAATTTTCAATATCAACTTAAAATTTTATTCTTTACTAAATAGTGATGAATTTGAATAAAATGAATGGAGTATCGATTCTCCTACATACTAAGTGATAAATGAAATAATATTTAAAAGCAAAAATAATCATCATCTTCAGACGTAATATAAGATAATGTATTAAATTTATTTAATTATATAGAATCTTTTTTTATTGTGGTCGATAAATGAACCTCGTTTTTATACATCTGCAATATGCAGCTCTGTAGCATATTACTATAAAATAACTAAAGTCAAGATTTTTATAAAAATCTACAATTTACAAAAACATATATTTTTTTTCATTAAAGTAGTAGTTTCATGATTTTCACAATTAACCGTACGAAACATTTCAACGTGCATTGTCTCCGCAATTTGTGCAGATGATCTTACACATCAACGCCGAAATAGAAAGCTTGCAGTTCATACTTTTCATTCGCATTATTTCTAACTATATATTTAGATTTAAAAGAAAAAAAATTCCCCGTAACCACCTCGACCATCCCAAAAAAATCTCAAAAAGCTCATCGGAGAGCTCGTAATCGCCCGCAGGTCGTCACCGACACCGACAGCGGCTCGTCTCCGATTTCGGTCGATGCCCGCGGACTAGAAACGGCTTCTCGCGGAAACAATGGTGCGAATGAAAAAAAAGAGGATAAAAAGGAACGAGCGAGGCCGATGCGGGCGTGCGCGACGACAAGGAGGAGCTCGAGGTGGGGGTGGCGATCGGCGATAAAGCCGCCGCGCGAGGACAATGCCGCGCGAGCGAGCGCGTGATGAGTCAAGGATCGCCGATGGCTGACGCCCGCGATCGCGGACCGATTTTTCACGGGGCGCCCGTCATTTTTCTTGTCCCTGTTTAGTCCGTTCAATCGAATCTCCTTGGAATTGTGGAATCTGGCTAAGTCATTCGTCCGTTGGCTTTTGTAATGACTTTTCATTGTTATGTTGAAAAATGGATGGAAAATGGTTTTTTGTTGTATAGTTGATAGATCTAAGTTAATTAAATAAATCAATAATCTGTAATTCATTACCGTAAATGGTCGCAGATATGTTGTAAAATTACAAATAAAAAAGTTAATAAAAAGGATTATTGAAAATATGTATAATCACGTTATTTAAAAGTAAATAGTTAAAAGATTTATATAAAGATATATAAGCTTTTTAACTTTGTAACACTTTTTAACTAATTTGACACACTAGTAGAGAAATGAATACTATTTTTCGTATATTTACAGAAATTTAGAGGAAGAATGTTATTGTAATTTAATTTATAAGTTAATATCGTAAGTTTCTCAGATAATTGATATATTTACGTAGAATTTACATAAAAATGACTAGGTTTATTTATAAATAAATAAATATATTAATAAAAATAGTTATTTGATGTGATACCTGTAATATGTACATACCTTTAATTTATTTAATTTACTAAAGATTAAAATGTTCTTTTTTTTGTAAATAATCGATTTTTTTGTTGTTTTATTTATATCTAACGCGGAAGGAAGTTGCAACGATGAAATTTTTGCAAACTGCTTTTAAAAGACCCCGGCAAGGTGAGAATCGATTATTCAAATCACAAAAGAAGATTCCGTCTCGCGAAAAACTGCCACCTCATCTGTTATCCCTGCGAACGTTATTCGATGAGTGTCAAGGCTGCCTATATTAAATAATAAATGACAGTTTCTCAATTGCTTTTTTCCCGGTAATATTTTTAAACCTTTCGATCTCTTCGCTTAAAAAGAAGAAGGCAAAAAAGTAAGAAAGTCAAATTAAGAATTTCTCCGGCGAAACGAAAACTTTTCCGAAAAAAAAGCAAAATTTACAATAAATCGCGCTGCCTTCTATAAATAGCGAACTGACTAATTGCAATAAAAATGATTGCGCGATAGCGTCAACCTCGGCGGGATTGCTCAATTCGCGCGTATTCGCTTAAGCGCTCGTATAATTTTATTTGTTTTAGGCCTCGTCTTGAAATTCACTCGCGGGGTTATTAAAGAAAAAGAGCCTCGGCGCGTCGACGCGGAAGTTACTTTACACCCTTATGGGGCCAATTCGCGCGCGCGATAACTGCGCGATGCGTCATTGAAGCCGCGAGGCTTGTTATCGGGTCGCGTCGCGAATGCGATGTGTGCAATCGTTAACGATTGGCAAGGAAAATTGTAAAATATTAATACGATGTTATATATATTAATGTTATTTACGTATTATTTCAATTGAAATTGTTTTACTAATATTTGAATATTGAGTTTTAATCACTTTTTTAAAGTTAATTTTACGATTCTCTTTTGTTGCATTTGTATTTATTATTTTATCTTCTGTATGATCATTTGTGTAATTACTGTACTTTTTTAATTCAACACACGTGGCGCTCGGCAAATTGTTAACAGGAAAAAATTTTGATGGACTTGTTATTTGGAGATTTCCTACGCGCAATTACAGCTTTTTACAATTATTGACAAACGATATACTTTATTGATTCGTACACAAGTATATAAATTTTTAGTAATTTTATAGTTTCCCGGATTTTAGCATGTAAACGGTGGGACCAACTGTGCTTTTGACTTTTTTTTATAAAACATGGAATTTAAGCAGGAAAAATTGTTATCCGGACTGGCCATTTCAAAATTACACGAAGGAGGAAACAGACGCTTCGCAGAAAATGCACTTTTATCATGATGGACAAAGAAATTATTTTCCAATAATTTTCTCTTATTTTTACGTAAATGGAACAAATAAATATTTTATTCTTTAAGTAAAATTTAAAAAGGAATTCGATTTGAGGAGTCCTAGCAAATTTATTTGAATTTTAGGGTATCCTTTGGCGAAAAGGGATGTCAATGATTTCCAGACATTAGAGCAATAAATAAAAATTTATTAATTGACCGTGTTTTTACAGATTTACTTCCGGCCTTTATCAAAACAATATAAAACAAATAATAAATTCACTCTAGATACTTATATATCATACACATTTATACTTTAAATCGGCTACAGTGAAATTTGACTTCAGTAGAAACAAATTTTCACTCGGAGACTATAGGTTCAAACTTCCTCCTTTAGAAAAAAAAAGTGATTTTATGACTCAAAAGTAGAGCAAACGGTAAGACAAAACTTATCAAATTCTATCTAAATTAAAAGCTTAATGACGTCACTCTACTGGTGTGGAGTGATGATTTCACTTTACTAGATTCACTCCTTTAGAATTAAATTTGATTCTCTGGATAAATTAACTTTAGAATAAGAGAAAAATGTAACTCCAGCTGATTTAGCGCGTGTAAATTCCTCAAATTTGGAAAAAGGTAGTTTTATATAATATTTCCCACCAAAATCTTTATGACACGCGAAGTGCATATTGCATCATATACCCCGGATCAGCTCTTCAAAACAGAGCAACCAGCCAAATAAACGAACCGACAAAAAGGGGCACTCGCTTACAGCCGGCCAAAGCGAAAAACCGTAAAAAATAAACAGCAATAAAAAAACAAAAAAAAAGAAGGGACGCGTAAACGCTCACGCATCGCGGGTCTCCGTTCATCTCGCCGGTATACGATCCTCACCCTCCCGAAACCTGTTGCTCGCCGCGGGAAGGAACGCAGGGAGGGAGGGAAAGGACCGAGCGAAATTCCGTTAATCACGCCCTCGATTAACATTCCCGCGGCCTCGCCGGCCGTAAAAATGAGTGAGATTCCGTGCGATGCCCGCGCGACATAAAACCCCATTGTTTACGCGCGTGCACCCCGCGGGGCAGGAATTCCGTTCCGGCGCGATGGAATTTTCGGCTCCTTTTGCGGCCGCATGCCCCTCGGGCTGTTTTGGCGTCTAAATCATCCCGGGGACTCTGGTCGTTCGGGAAATCTTCCGTTTCTTCTTCGTTTTTTTTTTCTCTTTCTCCGTTTCGGCGTAGTATGCCGATGGGTCAATTAAACGGTCGCGCGCCAAGGGTCAGCGCGCGCGCAATCGTCGAGCCCGCGCGAGTTTCGATCGCTCGGACTTTTTACTCGAATTTTTTTTTCGTTTTTAATCGTTTTGCCTTTTATGTAATCAACTATGGAATATGCGAGTCTCATAAATAAAAATTTTACAATAATAATTAATAATGTACTAATAGTAATAATATTAAATTAATTTTGATTATATTTTTGCAAATGTACAAAGAACAACATTTTTACTTAAACTTAAACACCAAAAAATTAAGTAATTTCACCTAAATATTTTTTAAAGTTTGCTAAGTAAATATTTCTTTAAAGCAACAAAATATAATATTTAGTTTCAAAAAATTGTTTCAAAAGATTAATAAAAAATGCTAATAAACTACTGATAAATTTTTTGTGGGCGATATTTATAAGTCCAATCGAGTAACTTGCCAATTACCGTCTAACTTTTGAATAACTACTGACTAACCAATGAAGGTAAATTTAGGCATATTTCCAAATGTATAGCCAGTAGCTGTCTAATTATTATTAGCATCAAGTTCTTTAATAATTTTTAGTAATTTGTTGTCTTTTAAATCTTTTCCGTAAGATTAATTCATTTTTGTCAAAATTTAACCATATAAATAACAATTAAAAAGAAAAAATAAAAAAACAAAAATTAATTAGAAATAAAAATAAGAATATTAATATAATTTTTATTGAATACTTTAAATAAGCTTTTTAGCTTTACTACAAATGTCGATAAACATTTAATATTCGCTGGTATAAGTAAATTAAATAAAAATTTGAGTTTATTCAGTAAAACCAAAAGATGAGCTATCGCCGATTGTTATCGATTTTGGCGATTCTATGCGAAGCGCGCAAACAACGAGGCTAAACAAACATATGTATACGCGCGGCGACCACAATACCGGCTTAACGAGCGGCGGCAATTAGGTAACGCGATTGTTTTGCGAATAGGAGTTAAATGAACTTTGAAAGCCCAGTCAAAACAAGGCGCGCGTCGCGAGATGGTACGTACGCTAATTATTATTATTTCTTTTTCCTTTTCAGGTATACACCGACGCAAAAAGTTTTCCACTCCGCGCACGGCGGCGGCGATTATTTTGCGATTTAAAAAATAAAAAAGTACAAAGTAGACTTTTGACGCGCGGCTGTTTGCCGAACAATAAAATTCGCTGAGGAAAGTTTCGCGCGCGCGCGCATTCTTTTTCGCGCCGATGGAGGGGTGTGGAATTTTCCCGAGCGTCGTGCGTATATAGCGCGAACGAATTGTAAAAAAACATTGTCGAGGTGTGAAATGTAAATTTTTTTTATATCAATAAAAATCAATTGTTCGCCAAATTACGTGCGCGCATTTTTCGTGGCGATATCAGTCGCGTCGGTCAATATTATCTTTGATCGCGCGTACCACATTTCTCACGATTACTGTGTAAAAAAAGTGTGGTACAAAAGAAACGGAAACCATTAGCGCGATCGACGTCGGTTCTCCGAGATAAAAATTACGAATAAATAAGAGAACAAGCGCTCGCACGTGCGCACGAAAGTTTACTTTCGTTACCAATGATTATTCGCGCAAGAAAGCATTGTCTTGGATATGAAAATTATCATGAGAGTAATTATCTTAATTTAATTAAAATCAACTAAGAAAGAAAGTTCGGTGTATGCGTTATTTAAATTAATGAGTGAAATGCGATCGGATACAACTATATAACCATCCTTATTGTTATAAAATCTACATATAGTTTTTCGAAGAAAATGTACATCTCATCGAAATTTAAACTTTCTTTAAAATTAAATCAAATATATTATATACATAATATACATTTATATATATCTTATTTATTTATGTATGTATTATTTATATTACATTATATTTATCTGCGTATTACGAGTACAAGTGCGACGCAAAGAAACTTCGGAAGAGATGCTGGTAGCTGAAAACTTTTTTTTTCGCGATTTCCGCGGGGCGCGGCGCACGTGGCGAAGACGCGCCGATCGAGCGGCGGATAACGGAGGCGCCGATCGAGGATCTGACGGCGCGCGGCATTGAATTTCCCGGCGCCGGGGCGACGCGACGATTTACTACGCGCTGAAATCGAAAGTGTCTATATATCGCGGAAGGCCCCGGCGAGATCGTCCGTGAGTTCATCGGTATAACGCTAAAATTTCTCATTCAGCCATGTGATTTAGTAAGCTTTCGTCTATTTTTTTTTTTAAATTTACTGTTTTTGTCGATCGATTTGATGATTTCAGGTAAAATTTCTTTCCTCTAAAGTTGAATAAGTGAAATTTCACTTATGCATGATTATAAGTGAATAATTAATCATTTATTCTACATGAAGTCTTCCATTCAATACATAATAAATGGTAGATATTTGTCCTTAAATACGTGAGTATTCTACTTATTTAAGTGAAATTTCGCTTACTCCACTTTACGTAGATTATGAATGCTGATTCGTACGTTTTCAGTTTCCTAATTGAAGTGATACGAAGAATTAATTTATTAAATACATAAAAGTAGATAAATAAATTTATATATCTTATTATATATCTTTCCGGTAGAAATTTTTTTATTGACTTTGCTCAAAATCTTTGAAATTCCGTTGTTTTTTACTAATTTGTATAAAAAAATGCTGGTCATATCCTTACATTAATTCGAATCTCCATTTTTTCGCGCCCTTTTGCGGAAAAAAAAACGAGTCGAAGTCATTCGCGCTCGAGTCAGTGAATGAAGGATAAGTAAATTCCGTAAACATCAAAAACCTAGCAATTAACCTTCGGTCGATTCGCGGCGGGTCGGCAAAAAAAAAAGAAGCCTAATGGCGATTGCGTCCGCAAAAAGTCGCGTGCGGCCTGATTGGAAATCCTTGCACGGCCCTTAGCGAGGCTGAGGTCTCCCGAGTGCTAAGAAGCAATAAAAATCGGCCACGCGGCGCATTTTAAGCCGCTCTAAGGTCGCGAGGCGCTCGAAAGTTTCCTTCCGTTCGTTGACATTCGATCGGTGTCGCTCGCTTCTTTTTTCCTTGCGAATCGACCGATTTCTGTCTCCCATCGATCGCTAAGGAGGTAATCACGCTTCTTAACTGTCATCGGTGATTTATTTATTTTTCTTTTTTTTTGCTGATAAATTGGAGTTTTTAAATAAATCGTTTAAATTTATTAGTCAGCGATTAAATTTGTTTGTTAATGGATGCAGGATAAATATATGATTCAATTAAGTAATGGCAGTACATTTTATGAATACGTATTTTTTCATCTCGGCAATTTACTTGTTGTTTTTTTTTTATTGAAAACATATGTAAGCGAATGGAAATTTTTCTTACGCATGCATTGCACATCGGATTACGTCCGTCAGTTGCGCGTAATTGAAGAATATCGATTGCTCATTGTGCGCGCTAACTATGTAAGTATTATTGCCGCAGAATATCCACTGCTTTTTTAACGCGATTCTTCCTCTTTACAAACATCTCGTTGGTGAATTTACAGCTTTTTTTTTAAATATTCTGATGTTTTTTCCGTTATTTATTTTTAATAGTTCTGCTTGTATACTAGTGTAAATAATATTATAATGTACTGTATTTAGAAACTTAATTTTCAATAATTTTGTGTTTAAAATGTACGTGATATTTATTTCTTTATGGAAAACTAAGCAAAAGTAATATTTAATAGAATAGTTAAATGAGAAACTATACAATAAAATTTCATTGTATCCGCCTGTTAGAAAATTAAAAAATAATCGATACGCATTCGTTGTTTATTTGCGATTTTATACTATATACAGATATACTAGCCTATGGTAACGACAATCCTAATTCATCACCATATTTTTGTTAATAAACATTAAATTGAACAGTGTTCAATGTTCTGGCGAAAGCGTATTTCCTTCAGTGTGGTCATAGTAATGGCATAAATTACGAATAATATCAACCTTTTTCAAAAAGTGGTTGGCGCACCTGATTTTTATCGTGTGCTATAAAAAAATGTCTTTAATTTCATATGCTCAAGACAAACAAATATTAGTTGAGCATTTTAATTAACTCAGAAATGCTTCTTGAAAAAATAAGAATAACAACAAATTTTCATAAAAATCAACTTTTTCGCCAAATTTCACGCGAATCTCACCTTAAACTCAATGCAATTTATTGTACATTATAAGTACATATATCAAGCAGTAAAAATACGCCAGAATTTCCGTGCAATAACCACGTCGATATTACTCATCACTTACAAACGCACTAACGACGAATAAAACGCAATTCCCATCACCCCCTCATTAAAAAAAAAGAGAAGAAAACAAAAAACGAATTACCCATCTTTGAAAAAAGAAGGTGACCGCAGCATCCCAAAGGGGAAGACTCGCGAGTCGAACGCCGCGCGGGAAACAGGTATACAAGGTATAATACCCGGTGCACCGCTCGGCGCCGAGGGATCGGCATCGCGCGGGGGTCAACGGCACCGGTGCACTCGCCGCGCGCGCTCGGTATACTTAAGCGCATGCGAGCGCCAAATAAAAAGGAGACAATCGCAAATATCCGTGGAATCCGCCGCGGAATGCCACCTCCAAAAAGAAGCCTCTCTCTCTCTCTCTCTCCTCGCCTCCCTCTCATCTCCGCGCGAGTTAATAACCGCGAAAATCAGGGGGGGAGGGGGAAGCCCCCCCGAATATCGCGGAAGCGCGGTGGGCGTGGCGTGTGTATAACGTGTAAGTGCACATCTCGCGGTGAAGATCCGGTTCGCGCGCGCGCGCGCTGCACCCGCTACCAGAGGTTAGGCGCCGCCAAGGCCGGATGCCTGCGCGCGGCCTTATGCACCGCGGTGCAACGCGTCGGTGTACGGTGGGGTCGGGTGAAAAAAAAATACGGGTAAAGATCGTCGTTGGGTCGTCAGATAAGACGCTGACACGTTATTGGCGACTAGCTTTCTTCAATAACAAATTATTGTTCCGGTGGGGAATATAACAAAGAAATGTTAATAATAATGAGGGTATGTGCTCTTTTTTGAGTTCTTGTTTTTTACAAAATTTAAAAAATATAATGTATTTCAAAATTTAATCAATTTAAATAAGAGACTAAAAAAGGTATACCATAAAAACTTAACTTATTACTTGATTTCCACTTTTTTTACTCCAGTTATAAGTTATAACCCATATATCGAAAAATGTTTTTTTTTTATTTTTTTTTACTTGAAATTTATATAGTTTATAGTTATTATATAGGTCTTTATTACCATGAATTTTTCAGAGTTACAAAGTTGCGTTACGGAGTTATAAAATTAAAAAAAACATTACAGTGTATAATAAAGAAACGACGAAATTTATTTAAAAAAAAACTCGCGCAAAATATAAAAAAAATGAGCCTGTATAGATGAAAATCTATTAAGTAGAAACCGAACGACCTACAGGCACATATTACATGGCTACAACCATAGTGTCATTCTCTAAAAACACAATTTTTTTATCAAAAATAGTTCAATAAACTATTTCTAAAATGTTCTTACAAAATCTCAAAAATTTATTATTAAAAATTTACATTTATTTACAAATGTGTGTAAAATTCTTTTTAACCTTCGAAGGACCGTAAAGCCGCATCGGTGTCTCAATTCTTGATCGATACCTCACCCACGATCGTTCCAAATCTGAGAATCGACCACCGCAAATCCCGGTACTCCGAACGCTAATATACACCTGCGCTTCAGTCTCGATTATTGACCTTTTCTCTGCAATCGCCTTATTTTCTCGACTCCGTAGTCTAGCAAAGTAGGCACCGAGCGCACTGCAATGGATCTTACTATTGCGAGCGTAAACTGCGCGTTTATCGGTTTCAAGGATCGCTCGAGGGTGGAGCTTTGCTTCGCTCGATTTCTGCTTCCATCGCCGTGTCATAACCGACTGTTCTCCTAGCGCCGAAGGAATTTTTATTCACGGGGTGTTTATTAATAGAATCGAGTGTGTGCGTGATCGAAAGGCAATGCTTTACGCGCCGCGTTGGGTAATAATGGTACATGCGAATGGTCAGCGATCGCTCGCGCGCGCGCGTGTGGGTTCGCAAGGAAAAGTATCAGCGCACGAGCAATTGTGGGTGCGCAGAAATTAAGTTAAACTTTCGCGGTACACTGAGAAAAATAGAATATAAAAATTACTATTTTTCTATTAAAAGGGCGACCTACTCGACCTAGTAGCCATTT
>UXGC01001836.1:0-16409 GCA_900480045.1 Eurytoma adleriae | reverse complement strand
AAAAAAAACCGCCCAACGTGGGGCTCGAACCCACGACCCTGAGATTAAGAGTCTCATGCTCTACCGACTGAGCTAGCCGGGCCTGTCCTACCCGGGCTCCTATGCACTACAAAACGAGCAGGTCATGGCGTGTCTATAATAAGGTAATTTAAAACCTAAAGAAAACGAAAAAATCGCCTAACATGGGGCTCGAACCTATGACCTTAGATCAAGGGTCTCATGCTCTACTTTTTTGCTCAATCTGAGCTCCTCATTTACAAAACGACTGTGAAAAAACGTATGACACAGCAATTAGAGGCTTCAAAAAAATGATGTTATAGTATTTCGATATGGAATAATAGAGGGTTAAATCTAATATGGTTAAATTCAATTGCATAATTTTGAAATTGCATGCAAAACAACGTAATCCAATGATGAATTCTGTTTCACACCTGTTTGCATGTCCAACCGATCGTTGTCAATGCTCGATAACGTAGTATAATCGACAAAATACTTGCGGTTACGACCACGTCTTCGTGTCAGAATTAGCCCTCCGGGAATCAGTAGCATTTTCTGCACGTGTATCGCTGACAGGCGAAATGCCCCGGCTGCTACCGCGGGTGGTCCGCGCCCTCCAGTCGTATGGTTCGATGCACATGTACATTCGTAACCTCGGTAATAATTTCCCGGCCGGGTAGAGCCTACGGGTCTGACGCCGGGCATCGGTTAATTAATACGAGTCAAATGTCGGCTTGCGGGTCGTAATCTCCCCCACTCGTCCCTTTCTCCCGATGGCCCTTCCCAGTTACTAACGGCTGACTGGCGGGTCTTTACATTGCTGCACCGGCGATTCCTATGCTAATCTTTGCATTCGTCTGGGTAAATAAATTCTTTTTAGTTTTTGCTTGTTCTGCAGGATATTGTTGTAACAATTTTTATAACTTCACGATGAAATAGTTAACGATTATAGACTTATAATTATTATACCATTCTAAGCAACATAACTTTCTGCATCTTGTTATTCAATTATTCTTTCTTTAACCAATCGGTTATTGCATATGTATAATCAAAAGCACCTGCGGCCTTTTTACAATTTTATGTGATCACGATGAAAAATAAAAACACGTCTTCCTAGAAACATCTCCATCATACGAATCAAAATCTTTTCAGTTGCAGAACAAGTTTATATGGCTAGCCCCGAGGCGAAAGTATGCAGATGCGTAAAATCGTTTCCACTGACCGGAACAATCGTGCTTTTTACGTATGAATGGCGAAATAATAAATAAAATGCTCATGCCGATAATGCAGATTCCTACAGGAGGGTTTGACACCCCGTTAAGAATTTCCTTCTCATCAAACTCCAAGGTTAAATTTGGTCATATCGCAATAAATTTTAATTTAAGGGAAATGCATTGCATTAATGAATGTTTGTATAAGTTTCCTATATTATTCAAGCATAATAATTATTACACAAAAGTTGTCAATGATGACTTCATTTCCTGTTGATCTAGAGAGCTCAACAATCTAATAGTTAACAATCTAGTTTCAGTTATTGAACTATCATAAAGATCTGAAACACTTAGCAAACCATAAAAGGAAGTGGTAAAAAAATTCGACTTTTTACTGTAACATACGTTTTCGAAAATCAATCATTATTATGACAGATATTCTTAAATCGTGCAATAATACCATAAAGATGAAAGTATACCGATAGCATCGGATGATCGATACCTTTTCCTTTTATCATCGAGATTCATACATTAATATTAATTACTCCCTCAAGAGCTAACGAAACAACTGCCGTTGCATAAAAATAGCGGCTTAATTACGTCGGTTCGAGTGTTGTCCGTCGAAGCTGCTGCTCTGCATTCCCGCGAAATCTTCCGTAGATTTACGGCCTCGAAAACAATAAAATGGAAAAAAAGGACGGCGGCCTAACGAAACTTCCGCGTGCGTCTCTCTTTGCATAACGCGCGAGAAACGCGATCGAAGATTAATGCTTGGGACCCCACTTCCCATGGCGCATCGGAAGCACGCGCCTCTCCTGCTTTCTTCTCCTCCCCGCGCGGAAAATTGGCCGCTCGTTAGACGCAGCACGCGCCGAGGCACTTTGCATCGGCACTGTAATGATAATCTCGCTCCTTCGCTGATTGACGGTGGGAACTCGGTTCTCGGCGGCCGCCTGATTACGAGACGGCGAGAAGTATCTTTCAGTGCCGTCGGATCATAAGGAAATGAGAATAATTTCGTGTACTTGATAAGGTAATCGAAGCTTGCGAAATTTATAATTTAAATGATTGTCTGCTGGCGCCTTAGCACATGGGCTAACTTGCCACTGATAAGATAGCGAGATTTTTTTGCACTAGTTTCATCGAATCGGTAATAGATTAGATAACTTTCTTGAAAGACGAGTGTTACGGACATAAAGAACAAGTGTTAATGAAAAAATGTATTGAATATTTTTTGGGAACAAGAATTTAAATTTTTGTTTGAAGTGTCAATATTAGGTTGTGCGTAACAGGTTAAGATTTTAACATTAGCAATTATGTCACATTACAAATTCGTGTTTTATATCATATTAAATTTTATTTTTAGTAATTTTGTAATTAATTCGAATACTTATGTAATGAAAGAAAGGAGGAAAAGCCGCGTGTTTTGGATCTAGAATAGCGACATTTCACGACTAAAAGTATCAAATTCAAAACTCGTACATACATAACTATTTTATTGTAGTCAACAGTCAGTTTAAAACGCAGTTACATTTTTAGTAATGGATATTTTGCACTCGTATAAGTCTAACTTTCCAAATAATTATATACTTTCTTTTAGAATGAATTCATTTGCATAGTTATATTGAAATTACATATTGAGATTATTACCAAATTTATTACCATTAACTATTATGGATAAGTGGTTAAGATTTTTATTGCAGTATGTTTACCTCATTCTTCAAGATTTAATTCGTTCATATCACAATAAATTTTAATATAAGGAAAATATTTTTCAACTTTTTTATTTCTTTTTTTTTTTAATTTTTACTTCAAATATTGCGTTTTTTTTCTTGAAACTTAGCATATGATTAAGACATTTAAACACAAAACGGTTAAATACTTATAATTTAATCATTTTCTTTCGTTCAGTAATACAAATCATAATAAAATATATGTAAAAATCTTTAATCTGTTAAAGTGATCATAACAGAAGCAGGAAATCCATAACTTAGAAACCGCACAAACTAGAGTTAAATCCCGGTCTCCGCACTAGGGAAAATGTCTGAAATCCGTTTATCCCCGCGTGTTTCGGCCGTAATATGAAAAAATTCCGCGTGAGAAAAGGCAGAGGCCAACGCAGGGTAGTGGGGGGGCAATAACCGCTCGCTTCCTCGTTACGCTGAAGGAACTCGTTAGAGGCGCCCGAAAAAGGAGAGCACGCGCTATTTTGCAATCTTCGACATCCAAAGCCCCCGCCGTTATTCTAAGCTCGCGGCTCCTCTTTTCTTACGTGCGTTATTTTCTAATAAGCAAGGCCCGCTCGAAATTCGCAAAATGCTCCGTCGACGCTGGAGGAAAAAATAGCGGAGGGAGGGAGGAAGGAGTGCGGGGAGGGCCGAACACGTGCATCGACGAATGCGCCCCGTCCCGTCTTCCTTTTTGTCGATGTCGAGACGGCGCCGACGCCCGCGACGGTACAAGGAAATATTCATTGGCGTTTAAAGGCCGTGTCGTCCTTTTTTTGCCAGGGAGGGAAGGATATTAAAGGAATATTCGATCTTTACGTGTACTGAAGTCAAAGTACGCGGATCTTCCGAGTAGACTTATTTAAAAGCGCGAGTACAGTGAACCGATCTCTCTTATTTTATTTTTTCCTTATTATTATAGTGACGTATTTGTCAAATATTTTTTTTTTATCTTCCAATTCAAATTATATTTTAAAATAAATTTATTAGCTATTTGATATTATTTTCCAATGAAAAATCTTTTCGTAATGATCAAAAGTAGTAACCGTGCGAAGGTATAATAAAGTCTAAATTCAATTTGGCGAGCTAATCAACAATCGATCGGCGACGCCTGCATAAAAAGGACTTTTATTCCCGTCGTAATCCAGGGGACGAGCTCCAGATAAAATCATCAAATTTCCCCTTCTCGCGATCCGCGCCTCGAATAAATCATTAGAGCCATCTGATTAAAAACGCAGCGCGGGAGGCTCATAAAATTTCGCTCGTAAAGCCGCGATCCCGAAGGTGACGAGTAAGTAAAAAAAAAGAGCGGAAGAAAAAAATAGCGCACCGGAAGGTTGCGCCTGCAAAAACGCCCGGGCGACGCTCGAAGGGTGGAATACATTCCGTCGGAGTATGCGGGACTCGATAATACAATTTACGCCGGTGGGTGGAGGGTGGCCGGGGGGTGGGCGAACGCGGCTCCATAAATTTTTATGGTGATCAGGTAGGTAGGAGCACGGGGCCGCGTCTTGCGCGGAAGCGGGAGTCGTCCCTCCGTCTCTCTCTTTCTGGCTGTCTAGCTGGAGCGCATCCGGGATCGCTCGATAAATGAAAGGGGAGGAGCGGAGGACGCGGTCGGGATCAAACGGGCACAATACCTTTCCTAACTGTCTGCCCGCTCGACGGATTATGACTGCGATTGTAAATATTGTGAATTTTTTTTTCCTCTTGCTGTCTGATCGGTAGGACGTTGGCGAGTCACTTGGTTGAGAGATGGAAAGTTTTGGAAAGAGTTGTTTTGTAGATTATCTATCATTTTAGAGGCCATGTTAGAGTCCAAAAAAGAATCATATTAGTTGATAGTAACAAAAATTGTGATATTTTAATTTTAATTTCACACTGAATCAAATAAAATTTTAGAGAAGGTACATTGACATCAATTATAACATATGAATATATTATGTTGTTGTATGTTTTTCTTAATGATTAATTATTCTTGCAATGAAATTTGAATAATTCATAACTTGTTGTCTATTAACACTTGTGTTTTAAGATGCTGATTAGCATATTCAAAACGAATTGTAATTTGAACGAGAGAACAAACATCTACTTACACATTACACCAGGTAACTTGAAAGGGAAACAGCCACTCTAGCTACTTCTGAATTTAAAGAAAGTAGTGTAAACAGAGCTTGACGCTAATTTTTGAGCGACACGAGAAGCTTTATGTTTCGGTTGTGACTACGCTCTTTATGAAATTCATATTTTCATTCCATATTTTTTACTCAGTTTTTCCATGATGTCCATTATCATTTAAAGGAATAAGAAACTATTGGTATTGTTCAGTATATGAGCAACCACATGCTAGGTTGTTTTAAACTATTTAATTACAAGCAAAACAATGGTTTTCCTCTGCAAATTTTATCTTTGCATTTACAAAAGAATTCCTCATAGAAACAAAATTACTATAGCAAATACTTCCCCAGATTTGCGCTGCTCATCTGTTATTACCAAAATTAATGAAAATCCACTCGTCAAAACGATCAATCCTCCCGCACAATCCGACCGCTTGGTCAAAGCCACGGATTCCGGTGTAATCCGAGCGATTTCCATCTGTACGTGTCCGTCCTCCTTTCAGCCCGTTCACGTGTATGCGTCGCTTTCCCCCGCCGCGTCACCAGTATCTCGCTCATCGCGTGGATATAGACTTGTTTCTCGTCGACGCGACGCTCGGCCTACCTATGTTTATCCACTTCTCCTAATCCACGATCATATTACGAAGACATCATGTTTTTTTCTATTTTTGTGAATGGAATAATCACCCTATTAATATTGATTACTGACATGGAATGACATTTTTCAATCGCTTTCACTCTTTTTTTAAGTTACGATTTCATTATCAATCAAAGTGGACGGTTAATGATGACATCTCACATAATTCAACACTTCATTCGCATCATCGTCACTTCGGATAATTTAGCTTATTCCAATTGTAATTGTAATTCGAGTTCAACTACCGTTTAAATCTGACAATAGAAAATCTAATATTTTCAAATCGATTAATGCATTGAACAGTGTACCGCGCGATGATGACGACAAACGTAAGAAAAAATGGAAGTTCGAATCATTGACACCTGTGCACGACACTTTCTCCAATGACTCGCCTTAGGTAAAAAGTGAAGGCACCCGCGCATTGAGTTTCCGGCAGTTATGACTGCGTCAAAGATTGAGTAGCAAGTTCCGCGGGCCAGTGCAGTCACCTGTCGCTCAACTTTTATTCGATAGATCTTTAACACACTCGCAGGATCTTTGCAGGTGCTACGAGATCAGAAGATTTGATATGCCTTTCGAGAGATTTGAGAATCGGCCCTACAAAGCTTAAAGAAATTTAAACGTGCGTAGGTAAACATACGTTAAAATGGAAAGTGAATTTTTTTGAGCTAGGAGACTATAATTTATTTTAATAAAAATTCGATTCACGCAAATGGTCAGAAATTTTTTCTTACTTCAGGTAATACTAGTTTCTGGGGAACATCCTTTTATCGAACGCATTAATGCATCTTTAATAATCATAAAAATTTTCCGGGAATTAATTGCTTCCCATCATTTACATATTTGGAATGTCGTAAGAATATTTGAATTCATTATTTTCGTATTTAGAAACCTATTTTATTTAAATTGAAGTAAATTTTTTAAATTTGGAATCTTTAAAGTTTTCCCTGCCTTACAAAATTTTACTACAAAAATTCTAAGTAAGAAAATATTGTCTTCCAACGTAATATGCTGCAGAAACATTGTGACGTGATAATCATTGGATTTAACGGTTTCGTTTCACTTTCATTGTAAAGTTCCTGATGAAAATTCCAATATATTATGGTTATAAATCTTATTTCTTATGACTTCCAGCTTTCAGTGAAATTCACTTACTTCAAATTTAGTTTGTCACGACGTAAAGTGAATGCTTGTTAATAAAATGAGAGAAAAGCACCTTTTTAAATAAGTGAAACCCTATTGTTTTTTTATATTCTCTACTTTAAAAGTGACCAAAGTTATTTTTAAACTAGTGATAATTTCACTGAATCATCTTCAGAGAATCTTTTGTAAGTACTATTGCAATTACGCTGAGTCAGTTTTTAAATTATAAAATGTGTGCCATACTTATGATGGTAGTCTGAGATAATCATATTTCAGGTCAATTTCATAAATGACATATTTTAAAAAGGTACCCTCAATTTTCCTCATAAAAACCTTAATTTACTTAAATATTGACGGACTTTCTTACAGCTTTACTCGCGAACTCTCTTAGACTCCGACCGATGATTTTGTCTATCCTTATAATTTAAGATGCGCGTGTTCTCAATTAATGTCTTCTACGTTGCTTCTACCTGTTATTAGAAAATTAGTTCATCTGACTTTTTTTCCTTTAGTTCGATCTTTTCTTTTTTCAGAAGATCCAATTTTGATAAGATACTTATTATTCCTACTGCCCCCTCTCCATTTCAGGGGTTGAGGTCAATGATCCATCGAACTTGCTTTTTCATTAAATTTTAATCTTATCAAATGACGTAATTAATGTACATTTACATAAATTTTTGTTTTAAGTTAGTTTCATATTTAAACAATTTATAAATGGGAGTGAAACACAGAATTTATAGTCGAGTCTAGTTTGGGAATTATGCCTGGGAAATTTATTAACTTGCATTAAAGACCATTCGGATGCACATTTTCTCTGTGAGATTGCATTGCAATTTTGAAATAACTTCCTCCTTATAGGATGTAACAATAAATATTGCGTTCTGTGACTTTCTACCAACTCGACTTACTTAGTTGGTATGTAAATTGCTGTAGGTACTGGCATTTCGCCAAGAATTTGAATGTTATTTATAAAAAGAGTATGAGAACTGAATTACAAATTCTTACTCTCGAGTAATAAATATGTAGCTCTTCAATGTGGGAAAGAGATTCCTACACGACACCAGTATTCTCACTCTTAGAAACGTACGTAATAAAAACAAACTTCAACCAACTTCGCATTCAATGTTAGCAATTTCTTTCTAATTTAGAATAATACAGGCACTGCGTGAATTAATTATCAGTCTAATAATTTTATCGCGAAAGCTTCTGGATACGACCCTTGGAAAATCCAGTGCATTACGTCTATTTCAAGCGGGCAAAAAAAAACGCAAACTTCTAATTGGCTAGCTATTCGCTCAATTCAGCAATTTTCGTGAACTGATACGTGTTATATCAGCCTCATCTCCGTTGTACAAACAACGGGGCAAATTATTCGGTGGATAAATGGAGCCACCGCGGTAAACATTCTCGCGGCTTCTGTCGGAAACTCAAGCGAGTCTGATACTGAAAGCGCGGACCGCCGATCCGGGAATTAATTCCAACTTTTGCGTTTATTTCTCAGTAAGCGTGGACGAGGCACTCGTGGAATACCGCACGTCGACTTTCTTTGTTACTGACCGGAGTTATTCGACTAATTGTTTAAATTCATCGGGCATTTACCTTTGTTGGGAGTATGATTTAATTGAGGGGTTGCACGGAGTAAGGGCATAACCCGAGTTATGCCTTTCTTCGGTAAATCAGTTCAATGGAAGGGACATTCAATATATTCATTTTAAAAAAGTTCAATAAACATAGCATCAAGAACTTTAATCATTATTAATATTATCTCATACTTGTTTTTCTTAAAATTTTGAATGGTATGACTTGTGTCGTTGTTCAGGTTTTGAAATAATTTAACAAGTTGTTGCCGGTAAAGCAGATTCCTAACAATTTTTCACATTTTGTTATTTAATTGGGTGGAGTAACATACAAAGAAATTAGAAGTATGTCCAACATACATTTATATATCTAAAAACAAATTCAACTAATTAAAATATAACTGGCGAAAAAAAATGTTGACACATCTCAACTCTCTTGATTTCAAATAGTAAAGATACTGATATACACTAAACCAAAAAGATGACTACAATTAACAAAGGAGGGGGAGAAAAATCAGAGTAATCGGGGGTTTCTCCGAACTAGGAGAGAAGAGACACTCGGAAGCGCGAGACTCGCTTGTCAGAATGCAAAGGTAGTTCAAAATACCCCAAGCAGCTGACCGCGCCGGAAAGCCTCGGCGTGCCCGCAAGGAGAGCAACACCAGGGGAAATCAAGCGTCCCGTGCTTTTATTTGCATAAAATGATGGAACTGTCACGTCACGTTCGATCCTCCGGCCTCCAGTCTTATCTAGTTTTACGCGAAAGCTCTTTTTTTCTCATTCGCTTTTAATATTTTTTTACTCGCGCTTCAGCGATTTTTCGTAGAATACCATTGTCTTCGAACAAAGTAACGCTTGAAAATTAGAATTCACTGGAGATAGTTGTACTCTGTGTTCAGATTGTACATAGGAATATCTTCCGCGTGATTAACGCTACTTACGATTTTTTCCTTAAATTTTGTAAACCTTCTGATTATTGGTGTTAGGAGCATGCTCTTTACGTACATGAATATTATTCTGGACTATCTCGATTGCAAATAATACCATCAATTTCAAATAATAACATTAATTAAAGGAAGCCGGGCACTGTTATTATTATGAATGCGGTAGTCTCTTACAAGCGATTGTATAATTTATTTTGGTCTGGTTTGTCTTTGCAAAAAAGGTCCCAATAAAATGTTTTAAAATTTAAGATTTGTAAAAGGTTATGAGTACGTTGCAATTAGGGATTTAGTTTTTATAATTTTTGTAATACATTTTGCTGATAAACCACGATTTTTGCAACAATAGTCACTTTTCCGACAATTTTCATTCGGTATCTGAAATATACTTAAGATATATTTAAAATTGTTTTTTAATTATTTAACCTTTTATATTGTTTTGCTATTTAACTTGTTATAATATTATTATTCTTAATAGGCGTTATACAAGGCATTTAAATTAAGAAATCATATGCATAGATTTAATTAAATAATTACATTTACATTATGTTGGTTTAGTTGTTTATAAAATTATAAACAATTTCTTTAATTGCGACCTATTCTGACCTATTCAGGAGAAGAAATTTTCAAATTTCGGTTTCTATTTCCTTTTAAATAGCATTAAAAGGATGTTGAATTGATTAGCTTAAAGGATTTCATTTGGGCCATTTAAATCAAGCCTTCGATCGTTTATATGTAGTTATTAAATTTAGATTTAGTTTTATAATTGTGTTATTAATTTAAGATTAATCTTCTTCGATTGTATTGGTGCTCGTTGAATAAATAACAGATAAGTAAAAAAAAAATAAATGTATTATCTTCTTCTATTGTATTAGTGAGGGCTCTGCTCGTTAAATAAATAACAAATAAATAAATAAATAAATAAAATAAATAAATGAATTAAATGAAAATTAAATGTAAAATGATAATATGTGCTTCAACAAAATGCAAAAATGAACTCTCCAGCGGGGAATCGAACCCCGGTCTCCCGCGTGACAGGCGGGGATACTGACCACTATACTACTGAAGATCTTGTATGAAAGCAAAAGCCTATTTTTCGAAATTCTTAGAAACACTAGTAAACTTCTACCGAACTACCAAGTAGTTATACATACATTCTAGCCTCACTTCCCACTGCGTTTATTCGTACGCAATCTGTTGCTATCCTAATTTGTAATTATATTATTGCAGATTTGCAACATTATTAAATTTATTAAACGATACGGTAACGTTGCGCTTAGGAACGCTAATTTTTTTTTCATGTTGCTCCATTGCAAGTAGCGCCGTTTGTACAAAAGATATCGCAATGATACCTTCTCAACCCTTCGGCCGGTTGCGTAACTTATCGCGCGTTTCAGGCGCCGCTTAGCGCGTACACGCGGACGCATTGAGATGTCCGGCAAGAAACGCCGCGGTCGAATCGAGATCGACACACGCCGGGGTTACTTTTCTCGCTCATTGTGCGCCCAGGACTAGCGATTGCGATACCGCGCACGAGCGCTCGCCTTTTCATCCCGTCACCGGTGATTATTATTTGTATCGTTTTCGCGGCTCATTGTCTCAGGACGGTTTGCACTGTCGCTTTCTCACGCGCGCGCTCAATGCTGCCCCCACGACGAAAACTGCCTTATCTGACGGTACGAGCGTTTAACGGGTGAGAAGAGTACGGAAGTTTTCAATAAATTTTAGAAAAGCGATGGAAGTTTTACCGATGCACGTGCAAGGGAAATCGTCAAATATTTTGGTACGATGTGGATCATTTCCACGTTAATTTGAATTTTGGTATGCAAATGAGATCATCTGCGCCGGGACCCATCCAAACTAGTAAATGTGTTCGGCTCCACGTGTGTATAGTATAGAATCTTTCAGTGAAATCAAAAGTTCTTGGTATACACTGCATTAGAAAGCAAACACTGCTGCCTTCGTTTTTCTGGCAATATTTTTCGATCATTAAGTAAAAAATAGCATAAAATCTTAAGATCGGTACCGTTTAGCGATCGATTTTCGATATCAAGTCCCTTTCATAAAAACACAACGTCCTTGACAGTAAAGAACCTGCTGTACATTACCTTTTTATCTCAGATTGAGCACAGACTAGTTTTTTTTTAACCGCTATTACGAAACGCGAATCAAGGGCGTGCAGCCGCTACTGCGATCATTATAATTAAAGACGTGCACTTTTGCGTTTATAAATCAGAATTTGCTCAACCGAAGCATAGGAAATGAAGTGATTAGAGTAAATTGCAAAAATTTCTTTTCAACATTCTGAACTTTCTTTTTCACTACTAATTGCGATGTACTTCCGAATATTTTACTTTCGCAACGGACATTTAGTGTCACGATAACGATTTGAGCTACAAATTTTATTGTAATTTTCAAAATTAGAAATATAACTATTCCGATAGAATTTTGTATGTGCTTGTCGCGATTGTTGCAGATTTTAATTAACTACTTGCAAAATTTGAGAACAATCATTTCAACAAATGAAAATAAATTTTAAATTAATTATAACGTGAATGTATAAAGTGAATTCGTTATATGCATTACTTTATATTGCCGATATTCGAATTCATCGAATAATCCAAATTATTGCAGTATGCATAATTCTTGCTTTTAATTTTAAATTTTCAGCTTCATAAATCGAATTGTTCATCCTTTGCATTTTAGTCAAATTAATAATACCACGCCGTTTCACATTCGGTATCCGTAAAACGCTTCATTGAAAAAAAAAAGCATTCTTCCCTTTCATTCCCGACGAATAATTTTCGTGCATTCCCCGATAAAAAAAACTATCGGTTTGCGTCCTTACCCAATAACAAAATGCCGCGTAAATAATAGCAACGAATTTTTATAAAACTACCGAATTTTTGCTAAACACGTTTCCCCCCGCATCGCGAATTTTCCAATCTGAAATGAAAACATTCCATTCGGATAAATTTCATTTTGCTCCCGCTGCGAAATCAAAATTATAACGAATCATTTGAATAATAATTCGCCTCGTCTCCCCTTTCCGCTGTTGCGAATATAGACTCTCGCTGTTCATTAATCTGGTAAGGGATTCTCGCGTGCAATTACGGAAAAACGAATCCGAAAAGGCATTTTTCCGCGCACTCGTCCCTTTTTTGCAGGCGGGGAGGAAAAAAGGCGACAGTGACGGTTTACTCACCCAACGTAACGAACGAAATGAAAAGCGCGATGCGTGAGGCCGACATCGTGCGCCGGGCTGCCTTTGCTCCTCGTTTTCTTTTTCCTGCTGCAGATTTCAAGGGCACACACCTACGATTTTTCAGAAAATAGACGATTTTTAATGTCTGTCAGCTCTTTTTCATACGCTTTAATTCGTTACAACGCGTTGATTTGTTAAATTATGAAAATGTATTTCAGTGTTTCCTAATTCTTTATCAAATAAATTCATAGATTTACCAAATGCTACACTTCGCGAAAAAAAGTAAATTTCCTTTTTTTTATTTAGAAATAAAAATTAATAATAATAGTCGTTATGAAATTTAGATGGTATGTAATAATGAAATAAGTCATAATTCAGCGTGCAAAAAAGATGTAGTCACAATTTGCTTTTATTGGTTTTTTTGCAAATGAAATTAAATTTAAATTATAATTAAATAATTTATTTATATAAATTTAAATTGTGAAAAAAAATACATAATTTATTTCAGTAATACAATTTAAAAGTAACTAAACATTCTCCTGCACTCTAATAAAGATACTTAAGTATAAATTGTTGAAAATATTTGTGTACTACATTGAATTAAAAGAAAAACTTTTGTTTAAAACTATTCAATTTTATTTTAATTTTTTTATTTTCAAGCATTCCTGCCAAATAAATTTATTTTTCATTCATTTCGTGAAACACTAAAAAATATTTTCCATTGAAATTGAGTAAAATCCGCATAAGTCACTAAAAACAAAAATCACCATCACAATTTTTTTTACTTAAAAGAAAACACAACGATCCACCTATAGAAGTCCCTCGGACTCGCGTGTTAAGCCACGGAAACTCGCGGCCGGATAGGTGCGACTCGGCTTAGTGGCGTCCACGCGGAAACTGAACTCGCGCCAGTGCCCACCGCGGGTCCGTCTGCATCGGGGCCCTCTCGGAAGGGTGGAGGGGGGAAGGAAACGTGCACGCCGTAGCCCCCCGCCACGCGAGGCCCACTTATGTCGCGGGGCCCGTGCCGCCGGTCCCCCCTCCCCCTCTTCCCGACGTTCGCGGGCGCGCGCCGCTCAGCCGGAAGTCCTACGTGATGCGCCTCCGAGATTCGGTCTAGTTTTTTCCTTTCGCGTGCCACCGCACTGTTACTCACATTTACACGCGGACAATTTATTCGTAAACCGCGGCGCTGCAGTTTTTGCTACGGCTTTTTTGACTCCTGGATTTTGTTTGGATGTAATTTCGTACTTTTATCGGTTTCGCGTGAAATTTGTTTGTTCGTGAAGTAAGATTTTGAGTTTTTTCTTTATTATTGAACTAGGACTGACTGATGTAAGTGTACGTAAGAGGTTAATAAAAAGATACTTTTAATCGAATTCTGAAAAAAAAGTTATTTTAGAACTTGTGTATGTAATACATTTTTTGTTTGTATAAACATGCTTTACTAAAAAAGAGAAAAACGGTTCGTATCTAATCTCTACTAAAATTTTAGAATAAATTATGAAGATTATAAAATGAAAATACAATCGGTTATCTTTTATGACGCTATACATTGCAGAATAATTATGCGTAATATTTTAATTAAATATAATCAGTTGTACATACTCGGTACGTAATTTAAATATATTCAAATTAAATGTTCTCTTTGTGTAATATTTTCTATGCAACGCGTTAGAAAGACTTTAATGAATCATCAAATTTTGCATTATTTCTTAAACATGCATTGTTAAAAATTTGCTCTAAATTAACACATACATTGTTTAACACCTACAAGATTAGATTTCAATTATCTTTAATGATTGAATTTAAAAGACTTTAAACATGTTTTCTTTAAGTACGTATTTCACCCGTTTCAAGTACCCGTAGTAAAAAATTCGCTTCCCGAAAGAAAATTCAGAATCCAGTACCATTTACGCGAAGCCAGGAAAGAGCGCGCCAGCCCCTAAAAACCGTCGACGCTCAGAAATCATCAGCGTCGTCGGCGGTTCTGTATTTCAATTTCCCGGCCATCTCGGCCCCTCCCACGGCCGCGCAAAGACGCGTAACGTCCTTGATACGTCCTTAAAGGCGCGGGTATATACCCCCGGCCCCGCCTACCTCGTCCCGGGGAAATATGAAGGCGCCAGGCCAAGCGCATACAAATTCTCGGGGCGCGAGCCATTTCGGACTTTACGCCCATCATCGGCAGCGAGCGCGCGCGCGGCTTTATCGCGCACTCGTAAACCGTCGGCGCTGCTCGCGTAGGCACTAATTTCGAGCGGAGCGACGCGTGCCCCGGGAAGCGCGGTTATTGCTACGGCCAAATGCTCCCAGTGCTTTCCTTTATTGTTCCTTCTTTCCGTATTTTATATTTGTAATTGAAAGGTAAACGAAATATTTCGTTCGGCCCGCTTTATTCACGAGGATGTGGCGGGCTTGTACAATAAATTAAAAGAGGGGAAAAAGTGTTATGTATAAATTTACGCGAAATAAATCATTTCGTATCCCGAAATAGTTTACAACAGCGTTTACTTTAATAGCAAGGATTTAAATAAAAAAAATTAATCACACTGTCTAGGAGACTATGAGAACTGCGGATCACGGATTTTGTTGAAACTTTGAGCACGTCTTTAAAGCACTAGAAGTCTAAATGCACTTTGCGCGCGGTACTTGTAACATGTGATTCAAAATTTCGCGCCAAATTTGTATAAGCCAATCAAATTTCAAATCTCCGCGTTAAACTGACCAATCACAATCAATAGTCTTCACTTTTCATCATTCGCTTTTTTAGTACGGATTATTTTAACTGTATATTTTTGCACGTCCAACAATCTTCTTTCAAAAGTTAAGAACATACGTCAGGTAGCAAAAACAGCAGAAAAAGTTAGAGGAAAAATTGAATGTTTGGTAAATCGATGTATCGAGTAGTTTACGAACACACATACACATTAAAAACCTTAAAAGCCTTAAATTCTTTTTATGGAAGCATTGCACGGACCAAAATAGTGTAATTTGCAATAATAAACTATTCAGCGATAATAAACCATCGATAAGCAAGCATGGATAAGCACAGCATAAATTGCGCCTGTTAATTTCAACAAACCACGTAAAATGTACTCGTTGAACTATAATAGAGAACAACTACGCCCGAGGTTTGTTTACCACCTGTCCGGGCGCGAAATTGAAAACAATCACCGCCCGACGGCGGGGTTTCCGCGAAAATCGCTGCGAAAGAAGCCGCGAAAACGGAAGGCATCATTTCGCCACAATGCGTTTTTCGCGACGACGAAAGGGCCGCCCGTTTGTTTTGCTCTCACCTTCGGCGTGCGAATCTATTGCCACACCTGCCGCAGCCACCGCGAGAACGCACTCTTGGGCCACGTGCTGCATTGTGTCGTGCCTTACCTTGGCTTCTCGCGTCCATTACCTTGTTGCGAAACTCCGGGATCCTTTTTGCGCGGAAATTCGTGACTGACGTGCCTCGATAATCAGACCCGAAACTTGTTTTGTCGCTTTTTTTTACTTGATACGTGAATTAAATTTGATTACGTGCTGGAATTCACTTACCGGATGATGAAGTTATCAGTTCTGAAGAATGAACTTTGCAAATGTAGAGTAATGTAGAATAAATGTAATGTAGAGGTCCTTTACATCAATTTTTAAAATTAGATAAATGCAGACTAATCATGAACCTGAAATTAGCCACCACCAGACTAGCCGCGGCCAGTTGTTCTCCTGATCGGTAGTCAATCATACCGTTTTTCTCACTTACTGAATGAAACAAAAAAAAATAATCAACAATAATAGTCGTATGTAGTTAACGGCATCTAATTTTATCAATTTCAACTGGCCACTGCTAGTCTGAACCACTG
>UXGC01001835.1:0-16414 GCA_900480045.1 Eurytoma adleriae | reverse complement strand
AATTTTTCCACTACGTGACAGTCTGTGGCTACTTTTCTAGACAGAATAGTAATTTTTACTAGAATTTTTTCTCAGTGCGCGGTTAGGAATCTGACTTATCGGCGTTGACATTGTATCTTGTTTTCATCAACAATACAAATTTTTAAAAAGGAAAAAAAAGCGCCACACAATTGTGTAAGTGATGTCTAATTTCAATTTCAATTAATCATTCGATTAATTACTTTAAAAGAAAACTGACACATAACCAGTGTTCCAACAATTTTTCTCCTACAAACCATTTTTATATTGAAATTAGTAAATAATCTTTGCGCACTGCCATGCAATTTATTTAAAATTTTGTTTTTGTTTTTAACTAACTATATTAGTTTTTTAAAAACCTAAACAAATTTAAATTTATATTTGAATTTGTATTTGTATTTTCTATTTTTCTATATTTTAATTACTTAGCCCATCCAGTGTATAAATAAATTGAATAAATAATATTATTGCCGGTAAAACAGCTTCCTGAAAGTTTCTCATGCCGCTAATACCGGTTTAAATGACAATAATTTTTATCTAAGTTAGACATTTCTTTTATGGTTCATAATTTATTTTTCATTTAATTGAGATCATTTGAGGTCATTATTGATAAACGGTTTAATAACACGCACATTCTGATAAGTCTAATAACTTCGAAATTTGCACAACGAATTTAAAACTGATAACAGCTATTGATCAAGTGTACCATATCCATTGTGCGGGTCTTGTATTTCCACAAAAGACGGATACACCGATTTATCGATATCGATCGCTTCACTGATAAGCCAATCACTATATATAATAATATTTATGAATAAAAATTTATATAATTTTTCTTATATCACGCGTAACACCTATGTATGTTCCTTTATTAAAACGCAAAAAACGTAAAATCCGCGTGTGATAAAAAAAGATAAACAATTTAATTAGAATCATTATCTTTTGAACTAAAACAAATATACTTACGCATACACTGACGTGATTAATAATAATAACAAAGCAGATGACATCTGAATTTTCATTGTGGAATGCTTCTCAGTCTTCAATTGCCGTTAAAGTGTATACTCCAATTCGTCAGTCTTTAATACTGATGCTAAAAATTTTACTAAATTCACACTCGACTATTATTACGAGCACATCGTTTCTTTAATTTTGATAAAAGTTGACGAACTAAACCGCAAGAAAACTTCTTTCTTATTCCACGCCTGAAAAAAAAAAATCGGAGTTGACTGTCCTACGAACGACCGCGTGCTCCGACTCGCTAGAAAGTAGTGGTGGTATTAGTTATATTTAGTTTCGTATACACTTCTATTTCGTCCGCAGCCTCCCGCGCGCTTTGTTTACCTTCAGCTTCACTAAATGTACCAATTGCCGCAGCAATCTAATCTTGCCGCGTTAATGGACTCGCCGATTCGATGTTCAACAATCGAGAGGAACGACTTATCACGGGTCACTTTATTTTCGAAGTTAGGCGCGACGGTGCGAGCTAAAATTTAGCCGCGGTGAATCGCCTGCGAGAGGACGGCGGCTTTTCTTTGCTCGCGGCAAACGAGACTGACAGCTGCGGCACACTCGCCGAGCCAGTCATTCCGCCGAGTATTCAGCGCTCGTTAAAATGTATATGTAGCACGGACGTCACGCGGCATACCGTGTGAAAGTATCGTATGCGCGTGTGGGTGTGCTGTAAGGCCGTCTTTTTGAAGCGTTGCTTTTATTTCCTTTTATTTATTCTTTTTTGACTGAATGAAGATTTTTTTAAATATAAGTTAGGGGATTTGTGCAACGCGGAAATTTATTTATTATGTAATTTGACGTCGTAAAATTTAGTTTTATTTTCGAAGTGACTGGTGCGACAAGGAATTTGCTGACCTTCGACTATTATTCTGATAACACAATTTTACTTGCTGACTGCCTTTTATGACAGCACAGATTAAGCACTAAGGCAGTCATGGTACGATTTAAAATAAAGAATTTTTAAATTTCGCGCTTAATGAACAATCATTGATGATGAGTTTTGCGCTAACAAGTACGATGTGATGGTTACGTTTTAACAACTTAAACTATAGTTGCCGCAGCGTAATTTTTTATTATGGGTACAATACTAATTTCTAAATAATTTTTAAATCAATCAAGATATTTTCACCATCTAAAGTTGAATTGCTCCACTAATCACTGAATAGTGGAGTTCTTTTTACTATTTTTTAGTGAAATTCCACTAACAGTAGTGATTTTTCACTAATTCAACTTCAGATAACAAGAAACTGTAAAATATTGCGTAAATGATAAAAATGTTTATTAAAACTTATCGAATTACAAAATTACTATAACTAAGATGACAAAATAAATATAGTGCACATGTCAAACAGCCAGAATTTTTTATACAATAAATAAATTTATTAAAAAAGTACAACAAACAGTATCTATTAAATCATCATGACGCATTGCCAGCGATTATCCCGGAAAAACGGGGTACACCCTGAACGGCTTGCGGGTGGCTGGGATCTTTGGGACGTCGTTCCTCCGCCTCGGTGGCTCGGGCCTGCTCGGTCTGATGAGCCTGTAATAATTGTCAATGCCGAAGGGTTTCCTCTCGTACGGCTTACCGAATCTCTGACTCTGATAAGGATTACCGGATCCTTGATTCCAACTAGGCGCACCGAAGCCCTGACTCGCACCAGGTTTACCGTATCCTTGATTTCTATCCCGATCATAGTCGAATCCTCCATTTTGATTAGAATCTCGATTGGAATCTCCGAATCCCTGGTTCCGCGTCCAGCTGCCCTGCCAGCCGCCGTATGTATCCCTAGCCACTCGCGCGAGCGCGATGTTCGGGTCCAGCGGGTCGACGGGCACCTGTTTAGGTTCCTCGACCTCGGCGCTCGCCGTGATCGCCGCCGTAGTTTCCTCCTCGTCCGCTGGCTCCGTCGTCGCCGCGTCGGTGGTCGTCGCCTCCGGCGACGTCGTGTCCTCCGCTGACCTTGACCTTGCCAGGCAGCAGCCGATCAACACCACTGTTACGACGATCGCGCGTCTCATTGTCACCTCGCGCGTTAATTTTCAGCTCGAATCGGAACCCGGTCTTCCGGATGTCCTCGCGGCGGATTTTTAATTTTCGATCTCGAGTGCGCACACGCAGGTGGGGAGCTTGAACTGCTGGGAGGCGGGTAAAGAGGTCGGGATTTATACGGGATGCACGGGTGGGCTCTAAGAGGCCGTAATTAAGCGCCAAGTGGGCGATAATTGTTTAACAAGCGGCGGATTCCTCGGAAGGTGGTGCTTCGGGGTCTCTTTTTCCGTTTTGCGCGCTGCTAATTATTATGTTCAATCGCGACGGAGAAAAACGGCGCGGGCTCTAAAAATACGCAACGGGCGTTTTATCGGCTAACGCATTCGCGAGTTCACGTGGATTACGTAATTCACTGCGGGGAGGGTTTTTAATTTAATTGTAATGATTAAAACATTCATTCAGTTTTACTTTGTTTATTTTAATTGTTTGACACATTCTTGAGGATCGCTGAATACTATGCTTTTTTTGGGACGTGAAAGTAATGTTACCATGTTTTAATTATTGTTATGTATATGTATTATAAGTAAAATAATATTTACAAGTTGAATTAAGTTAAGTTGAAGTATTCAAATAAAGATTGACAAATGTGAAAACATTTTTACACCGTCAAGAAAGTCATAAAAAAATGTAACTATAACTAACTAACATTTTAGTCAAAATTAAATAAATACTTAACTAGATCGATTTTTTAATTAAAAATTTCATTAATCCAACTAATTATTCAGTTAACCAACTAAATAAGTTTTGCAAGGAGGATTCAACAAAATTTTAGTTGACTTTTCTCTCAGCTTATGTAAAATAAATACATGTTCATTAAAACACCGATTTAGTTCAAGGTTCAAGGTCAACCGATTATTAAATTATTGATTAATTAGTTAAACGCCAATGCGAAACTCAAATAAATTTTTACGTCGTTTCTCCAAAGGTACAAGGCTCACGGCGAGTTTTGGAATAGAGCAAAACAAGCCTCGGATGCGCGCAGCTTGCGCGCCTCGCGTTTTTTTTAGCGTCGACGTGCTAACGCGCCGCTCGCCCAATATAAAAACTCACGGCCCACCGTTATCACCGCGCAGAGGCGTGAACCTTTCCCGCGGGCTTATATCGGTGCAAACAGACGCTCCGAAGGTTCGCACCTTGACCGACTGGAAAAAAACCCTTGGCGTTCCGAGAAAAAGAAGGAAATGTGGGACCTTAAAGGCGTGAGTACATCAACATACGAAAAAGTGAATTGTTGGAAAATAACTGCCTTTTCTTTAGTACGCACGCGCGGTGTTGCGATTGAATATTGTTTTAAACGATTGCGCAAACTTTTTATTTTAACGCAGCCATAAAACTGAAATTTATTAAACAAATTCTTACTCTCTAAATCTGAATTAGTGACATTTCTGCGATTGAATTAGTGGGATACTTTTGACTCAGGATATGTGACTATCAACATCAAATTAATGAAATCGTAGAAATTTCACTAATTCAGATTTGGAGAGTAAATTGATCAAAAGGTAAATAAAATTGAAATTGTCATAGCGTAAGGAAATGCTTTGTCGATGTTGCAGTTTTCCGAAGCACGAGGTTAATTTTCTCCGTTTGTCGTGGATTGCAGGTGAAACGCACGCTATTAGTCCTGTGCGTGATTTGCCTGACTAACGTAAGCTGTCAAGACGTGGTGCAGCAAAATGAAACGAAAACAGTGGACCTGCAGGATCCCGAAGTGGATGGTACCGTGAAATCAGCACTGGAGAACGGGTCCGTTTCCGAGGTTGTAGTGAGGAAGGATTTACTATTGTTCCCTGTGAATGCACCCAATTTGGTTGGTACTTTTCTTAACAAGTACTCTTTTTCTTAAGTAAATGTAGAGAAATAATAAATTTACTGGAAAAAAGTGCAAACAACGTCGTAACAGTGAAATTATAGATGTGCATTTATTAATTTTCGTATTGATTTGTGCAAATTGTGTGGAATATTTCTTTTGAAGGTCATTGCGCATAGACAAGAAATACACGCAGTACCGCAAACTAATGGCTCTAATGAGACGGGCGGAAAACCTACAGGTGCTCAAGTAGCGGAAGTCAACGAGTACAGTTTGTCGCAGTTGGTTTCAACGAACGACACGGATAACGAAAATGAGACCGTAAGCTTGCACACGAAATTAATTATCTTATAAACGGTGAAAAAGTGTAGCCTCGAACTGATCCTAATTAATCCGAGTAGATTAATAACTAACGAATAAATAATAGAAAAATTATTTTATCGATACACTGGCTGAATTTTCTCGCAGACTTTGCGGCGTAGCTCTCCGTAAAAATTTCTGCATTTTCCCTAAAAATTTTCCGTTTTGCAATCCCTTCCACGATTACGTGATTTCACGCAATTTGTACCGTGAGCTTAATTCAACGAAATTTCTTATCCTGCAGCTTCAAAATAATTTTTCACCAAGAGCCACATCACGATCATTTTATAACGAACTGTAGTTCATGAAAGCATTCGAGTCTATAATTCCTGAAATACAATATCAATATTCCGTGGATTTTTTTCAATTTTACAAAAGCAAAAGTGCATAAAAATGAAAATCCGCAGGCAGGAGGAACCGGCCCCATGTCGGCGTCTCCGTTTTCTGCAGACGCGCAAAATAGTACAGTACTGGCGCCCGGAAAGCTCCTGGAAATCCCTTCGGGCTTCAATCTCACGGATGGCCTGGCTACCGAGAAGGTTCCCCTTCCAGACGAAGTGCAGAACATCAGCGTACCTAAGCAATCTATCGTGGACATCCTATCGAAATCACTTGCGCAGCAAGATACCACGATGACGCCCGATTTACCCTCCTCCTACGAGTACGCGAAACGGTCCATCGACTCCTCCGAGGAGGACAGCGACGAGGATAGTAGCGATTCTGCAGGCGTGGAGCAGAGCACCGGTGCTTCGGAAAACACGACGGGAATAGCGAAGAGGTCCGTCGATTCGGACGAGAGTATAAGCGTGGAAGATGATACTAGCGGTTCTTCGACTACATCTACTACTGAAGGAAGTACTGGTAGCTCAACTGGTAGCTCTACTAGCACTAGCACTAGTACTAGCACTTCTACTGCTTCTTCGAAGGTGGAAAAGAGATCGGTTGAGAGCGATGACGATGGCGATGACGACACTTCAAACAGCACGGATTATTACGATCAGGTAAATTTTCTCTTTTTTATCGCGTAAATAATTACTCATTTTTCACAGCATACAGAAGAAACAAGTGTAGAAATAGAAACGAAGCTTATTATGTATATATTTTATTTTGTAGCAAAAGGTTGTCCATAATTCATTCATAAAACTGAACCCATTTGTAGGAGTGACTCCAGACGCTTAGAACTGTCGCCTGCGTTCTAGGTAAAAGGACATTTTAAAAGAGACGTCGACAGCACGATGAACAGCACCTTAGCATCGAGTAGCCAGCCAAACGAAGGAGGATATAGTCCGAGCGATTTCAGAGAGGAGAAGGAAAGTTTGAGGGAAGACTCGGCGGAGGATATGGACGCGGCGGAGGATATTGTTTTTAGGCCACTTTTTAGATATCGACAGGAGACGCAGCTGAGGCGGCAGTCCCCGAATAACCGGCGGCGAGCTTACAGCGACTACGGCGACGATTATGGGAATCAAGATAGGACGGATTACGATTGAGCGAATCAATGCGATTTCTTTTACGAATACTTACGTTTCATAGTATTATTTATTTTTAATGGAATATGATTAAGGACTAGTATGATCAGTGATGTATATAGAATGTAAAGACTGCACCATTTGAAACAATTTGTTATTTATTACTTTTTATTATGTTGTGGCAAATCCTGTATATGGATTTTGATGTAAGATTGTGTTTACGAAATAAAGGAATTAAATAAGAATAATATTAAAATTATTAATGCAAGAGTAGATCGTACGAGATACAAATTTGTGTCATCAACTGATATCCCAAAACGTTTTTACGTTAAAAATGACCATCAACCTTTAAATGGACGATTTATGGTCAAAAACATAACGATTTTATTTATAATAATTGCTCGTTTCGTTTTTATTTTCTTGATAGTACAAAAATACCGTATTATTCAAATCATATATTATGCATATTTTTCAAAAGTACATATTTTTAAGTTATTATTAGAACCATTTTATTAGCATCGTCAATTAACATTACTTATTATCTTTTAGTACTGCTGACGCAAATTGCTCGTACACAGCAATAATTGATGATTATTGGTTTAAACTAATTTTGAACACGCAAGATTCGTTGTAAAACTACATTTTTATATTGAGATGAATATAATGTAAACTATTACGATTGTCTTTAGTGCAGTAATTAATAATATGATGTTTTTTTTAATAAGATGCGATTTTTTTTTCATTAAAAAAGTAACTTTAGATCACTTTAAGGTATAGACCTACTAGAAAAAAGTTTCTTTATTAACTAACATATAACGTTACGTCTTGAAAATACGAATTTTTTGAACTGAAAAATAAAATTAAGAATGTTGACAATTAAATTTCGCCTCTTGGATCACATTGCGTGATGCTGAAGCGCAACGTCAACACACTATATACCTTGTTTAGCGAGTAAATATCTCGTAGGTCAGGATTTAAAAATAGCGCAGGGTATCGTTCAATAACAAAACAGGTAAACTTTTGTAAAAAACGTATTTTATTGCCTAAACATTAATTTAGTTACATTGTTGTACAAAAAATCGATTCTCTTAAGTAATATGGCTCCAAATCGTTTGTTCCTATAAAATTCGTACTTTTATCACCAGTAGCCGCCGCGGTATCCACCCCAGCCACCGTAGCCACGGCCGCCCCAGCCCCATCCTCTGTTCCAACCGCTACCGTATCCTCTGCCACCCCAGCCGGAGCCCCAACCATAGCCGCCCCCGTACCAGGGACGGACGTTCCAGCCGCCTCCGTAGTTGCCGTTTCCACCCCAGCCGTTATAATAGCCACTGAAACAAAATTTGTTTAAAATAAATAAATTTTAAATAATAAAATTGCATATAAATAAAGTTAATTTTTGATTAAATTTTTATTTAATTGGAAAATTACACGGTTGGTAAATGTAAAACGGTTACTGAATCACAAAAGCGCAATTAGTGCAATTAAAAGTGGAAGAAAAAGTTAGTTTTTTTTAAATTGCACTATACACCTAGTGCATTTTGTTAAACGTTAAGACAATATTTTTCCTTTTTTAAACGAGAATAAAATCAGCGCGAACTTACCCCCAGCTCGATGCGTCCGTCTCTAAATCGTCGGAATTCTCCTTGGCTTCATCCTTTAGAGGCTCTATGTTAACAGGTTTGGCGGGTTCTATAGTCGCGGGCGCCTCCGCCACGGCGCAGCTTATCCACAGCGCAACGAAACCGAACAACACCTGCAAAGAGTTACGATAAATAAAATTAATTACTTGACATCGTCGCAACTTTTGTTTGTTTTATTTTCTGTTCACTTTTACATTCGAAATACAATTCACTTTGCGATTTACAGATCTTGAGATTTATACCCGAGCAAAACGCGTACGTGATTAAAATACGTATTTAATGAAACGATATTGTAGGAAATTTACGACTGGCGGAACCTCGAGTAGAAGCGTACCGTGAATAGACTTTAAAATTGTGCTCGTTATTTTTTTTTTAACGGAATGAAGAAAATATAAGAATGAAGAAAACAGTTATACGACAACGAAGACAATACATTTGATAATAAAGATTTAATTTAAGTAACAAAACTATTAAAAAATTAAAACTAGTGTAGTAAACTAATATAAGAATTATAGAAATATTAAATAATAAATGATTTCTTTCTATAGTTTATTTTAAGTGAGATAGTTGACTAACTATATATATAGTAAGCTATAAGTAAAAATAGTAATTATAGTTTTGCAAAAAAGCTTTGTCGAAACCTTTTGAGATTTATATTCATTAAATTACAATTACTTAGTTAATTTTACTTTATGAGTTTTACTTTTACTTAACTTTACGAATTTATATAAAAATTTTGAAACGAAGTCTATACACAGTTCTTTATATTACCACGAATCGTTGTTGGATCTTCGTAAAAGTTTGTTAAAAACTAGGATAACTAAACAATTTTGTAAATTTAAACAAAATTTTACAATAAAACAAACTAATTTTTATGTTACACTTTAAGCATTCAAGTACCCCCATTTACAAACAACAGAAAAGAAAAAACGCGCAACACTTTTTGGTCTTTAAACTTTATTACACATAGTTAGTCAAAGTGATATAAAAAAAAAACATTTTTTTTCTAACAAACGAAAGAAAATTTCCGCTACTTACCAAATGTCGCAGCATGTTTGGTACTAGAATGTGTCGCGTTCGGTCGGGAGGATGCGGTTTATATAGCGCGCGCGAGCGGAGCGGGCTGCAGCGACATCGCCTCCCTCCACGGCCGCGGTCCAGTCAGGAAAACTTTATGTCAGGTGGATGTCCGGGCGCAACGGGGGCTCCCCGTAGAAATGCTCCCCAAGGCCGGCGTCCACTTTGCATTTTTTCTAGGTTCTGTGAGCAAACTTTAAATTACCGAAGCTTACGAGACGCGCGCGCGGCGGTTGCGCCTTTATTCCGCATTATTCCGAGCGTAATGTTGCCCAAGAGCGGGTTCACTGTAAGGTAAACTGTAGTAGATAACGTATCAGTGCAAGTTTTGGGAGTATTGATGTTTATTAAAAAAGATGCCTGTATAAAGTGAAAAGATAAACGATAAACGAAAAGTGAAAAGATAAACGATGTAAAAATTTTGCACGAGTATACATATATTGTGATTAGGGTTGCAAATGTTTAATTTAATTTTGGATTTAAGTAAGATATAAGGATTCATTTGTTAATTGTTTAATTAAACGCAGAATTAAAAAACTACTTATTTTCTAGATAATTTAATTATTCAAAACAATTTCTAATTATCGTTCGTGCAATGATTAAAGAGTAAATTATGTATGTGAACTTACTTGAATTCAAAACTGAATTAACTATTTGCAACCCTGCTTATGAATACATTCATACCGTAAGAGAGTTTAAATTTAATATAGTCCGCCGTATACATAGAATAAGAATTATAGTTTTCATTATAAATTTCGCGTTTACAAAATTATAAAATCACTTTAAATAAAACATTTGTCGCGTTACATAATACATTTTATATACAATTATTGAGTAAAATACCATTTTAAAGAAGTATAAAACAATACGAAATACAAAAAATGTACAATAAATGCTTTGATAAAACTGACTAGTCATTTTATAACTCTAAAAAGAGGAAATAAACTCTAAAAAAGAAATTGGAAATATTGCGGTACTATACAGAAATTAAAAAACTAGTAATCCTAAAAATAGTAAGACTAAATATCGTTATAGTGATATCACGGTAATTTTTCTTATAAAAATGTTCAATTGAAGATGACAATCAGAGAATATAAGAAATCCTCTTTTAGATGTAAAATCTGTTACATTTTGAAGTCAATTTTCCACAGTACCGGGATATACACACACCACATTTTGGAATTGCGTAAAACAAACCATGATACGGACCTTACATGCTGTGACGTGTTTTGTTAGCTTTAATTAACCATATTTTCTTTGACAGCGTCAATAGTACTTTTCCACCAAATCTATTGCTGAAGGCAGTCCCATAAGTTGCGCTATAACTATAACTATACTACTTAATTTTGCATAGATCTGTAAGAAGATTGGTATCATTCATTCATAAAACTGATTCCATCGTTTTTTTAAAAGCGTGACTCTACATCTTTAAAATGATTTAAGTATCTAGGTAAAGTGTAGAAGGCACAGTCAAACAAAGAGTGACCGAGCGATTTCAGGCAGAAGAAGGAAAGTCTGAAGGATGATTCACTGGAGAACATAGGTAAATGATTCTGTTGTCATTTATGTTTCTTATAGTCTTTTTTGACATCGAACAGGACGTTCACCTGGAATCACCGACTGTAAGCTTACAACAATTGTGATGACGATTAGGTAGAGTATCGGTACAAGATCGGTATTATATTACATTGAGTAAATAAATTGACTAAATTTCTTTTCTGTAACTTTTTTTTTATTATGTAGAATTAACATACTGTACAAACAATAAAATATAAATATCGGTAACAGCAGTAAACAACTGCACAGTTTTTTAATATCTTTACTTTTCTTATTATTATTTCACATTATTTATCCAAAAAATATGCAAAACAGTATTGAAAAACATGTAAAAAATGAATTTTCTCACATACTGCAATACTTCAAATGGTTTTTGCACTTTAAACTTTATACATGAATACAGTTATCCCCAGTAGCCTCCACCCCCATATCCGCCCCCACCGTGTCCTCCCCAGCCTCCTCCATAGTTGCCTCCTCCCCAACCTCCTCCGTTATGACCTCCACCCCAGCCTCCTCCGCGATGACCTCCACCATAGCCTCCTCCGTTATAACCGCGTCCACCCCAGCCGCCACTGAAACAAACATCGATTTAGTATTTGTGGTACAAACCTGTAAAATTTGATTTATATATAGGACGAGTGTGTGTTTAGCAAGGGTGGTTAATTCACACGAGTCCGGGGATCACTTAATTCAGATACGAGCATTATGGATTCTATATTAGGCAACGAAAATAGTTATAATTAACTTTTTGTCAACACCTTGTTTAAAAAATTTTAAATAATTAATGCCGTCAAAAAATATACACTTTGTTATTGTACTATAATTACATTTTATCATAGATATTTATTTAACGAAATTAAAATGTAAAGAAAAAATAGTCTACTTTCATAAAGGCTTTTACATTGTAATATTTTTAATTGAAAAATCTGTGGTAAAATAATAATACAAGCAACTTACCCCCAGGCTGATGCGTCTGCCTCCAAATCGTCGGAGCTCTCTTTGACTGCATCACTTAGAGGCACCGCATTTTGAGTATCGGTGGATTTTGTAACCACGAAAGCTTCGGCGATGATGAAGCTTGCCCAAAGTGTAAGGAAAGTCAGCAATACCTGAATAGTAGCAAAAATTGAATTATTCGTTTTTTCGGATATCCAAATCAATGTCTACCCTAAATCAGAAAAAGTATTAATAAAAGTATAAGTAATAACAGTAAAAAGTCATGAAAATATTAATTTTTGTATGCCCGAATAGCCGGATATCAATATAATTAAAACAATTGCGATTTGTATGATTATAATAATTTGTATGAAGCTGAACCACAATCTTCAAACACTAAAGAATGTGACTTTGGCCCAAATAATTTATGAAATGGAATGAAAACCTACTATGTCAGTCAGGACTATAGTATCTTTAAAAGCACAAATTATAATTAAGTATAAGCGAATGGCCTTTACAAACAGCACACACTTTCTGATGCACAAAATCCCTTACACACACTTAACGCAGATTAAATGGTAACTCCATAATACGATATAGGACAAATTTTAACTAAACGAACAGTTTCTCTACTTACTAATTGTCGCAGCATGTTTGATGAAAATATGTTGCCGGCTATCGGGAGGATGCGCTTTATATACGCGCGCAGAGGGAAGACACCGCCTCCCTCCACGGCGCGATTCAGACACTAAAAATTAACCTTTGGTCAGGCGTACGTATACGCGCGTAGTTCACGGTCGCGCGAAAAAGGACGATTGATCCACCTAGGCGTGAATGTGAAACTGGAGAAGGAAAAGAAGAAGAAAAATACGATACATAGGATGTCGGATACACGGCGGTGGATGCGTGTATAGGAATGTGTTTACTTTGCATCACATTTTTTTTACCGATTTTGAGCAGTCGCTTTGGGTTACCGGAGGTTGCGTAACTATGTTATACGTAAGTATACGACAAATTTTTATTTATCTTTTTATTTACTTTTTCAAATAAATTTTGAGAATCACTGTCCGCAAAATTTATGTAGGTACTAGATAAAATTTGTAGCTCGCAAGTTTAAGGATAATCCAAGATCATTTACTCGTTAGATAATTGATTTCTAAAAATTTTCAACACCATAAATAGCAATTTTAAAGGAGCAGCGAAGACTCAATTAGTATCTTTACAAGATAATTAAACGCGGTGTCCATTGTTTATTTAAATTGTACGGATAAATTACATCTAGCCATTTACATAGGTGCCTGTAACGTCCAAAAATCGATTTTTTTTTTTAAATTGAACAAAGCGTCAACAAAGTTATAAAAGCGCGTGCGCCCAGCGGGATGCACTCTTACTCGTGCGGCTACTCTCTTTTTGTAAGTGACGACATCCATTTATTAGTTTAAATAAATAAAATGAATTTAAACGTTAAAATACGTCAATTTCTTAGAATTAATTCGGGTGAGGCGCAATAATTCATTTTCCTGCTTATAAAAGGAGTAATAAACATCTGAGAACCGACTGATCGCCGGGAACTCTGTTTGATTACTTCTGTTGAAAATAACAGATCTCAAATAATCGGGTCCAGATATTGAGAAACAATTACTGCATAATATATAATTAAACGATATTCAAAATTCAAAGTAAACAAATTCAAGTTTGTACGTCACATGCCGTGCATTCAAAAATTAATATTTATCAACGCGGTGCCAAGTGGACAAATGTTTTTCCTCGTAGTAATTTGTTTGTAAATCCCGGCAAAAGTTCATTATTCCATGTGCATACAACAAGTGAATTTCTTGCACATAATTGTTTACTCCCTGTGTGTACTCTTTTTCCTTATAGTAATATTCATTCACACGCCAAGGTGTACCTTTCTTCGGGGAGGATCGCAGCATCAGCGGAATAAACGCAGTCGAAATGTTTTAAAATTTCCTCCTATAAAAAATGTTTTAAAAAGTAGGATGATTCACACTCCAACAAGGATTCCGGTGATAAATATGGCTTATGAAGTTGGTTTATTCCTTCACGACTCAGCTATATTTCGCCCAAAATAAGTATAGAGAGAACTGAAGAGTGACCTGCACTAGACTTTCAAATACCCTTCGTTGATTTATTTTATGTTTGATTTTTTGTGGGAGATGTTATTTCGTCGCTTCTTACAAAGACTAACAGATCTATTTTAATTTAGCCCGAAACACTTGGGGTATTATTGGTATAATACCCTAGTATATCAGCTTCTGGAAGAGTACTTAAAAAATGACAAATTGAAAAATATACCATTTTTAAGATGTGCTCAGTCTTCGTAAGAAGCGACGATATCCTTCATATTATATTTACATAGAGTACTTTATTAAAACTGCTCTTCGCAGTAATTCAAATTCTATCACAATAGTTTTTACTATTTTTTGTTTGACAACGTGATCTCTTTTTAAGTTATGATAAAATCATACTTCGTGTTCAGTCGGTAAATTACTTACTGGTAGTCGATGATTTAGATTTTCCACGCGTCTGAAATCGAGATATGTTAATGCAGAATTAATAACAGCAATGAATGCTGTAGTTAAAAAAACGGTACAATTTAATTACCTATTTCCTTTCAAATTTATAATACCTTATTCTACTATTACCTTATTATGTTACCTTATTGACGTCATTCAATTATTTCAAATTATATTTAAAAATACTTTATTTTTGTTTAATAATAAGTTAGTTGAATCTTGCAAATATATATTTAAAAATAAATTTCAGCATATTTATAAATATACAAATATATAAACATATGTTTATATTCTTATATTCTTTTGTTCAGCTATAAATAAAAAGCATTTCCAAGATGATTTAGATTATAAATTTATTAGTTTTGACAATTTCAAATGATCCGTCGTTAAATGCATTATGTTTTTGCGCATACCGATTTCGATACATTTTATACTTATCTGATTGATAACCCAGTATAGTTTGTATCTCGATCAGGATTTGTTTTATTAGTAATTAATAAAATGTTAGTATTGTTTTGAATAACTGAATAATGTTAAAAAAACTCAATAATCCTAAATCACTCAAAATTCTACAAAACAAGGGTGAACACCGGTTCATTATCCTCCACGATTTCAGACAGAAGAAGGAAAGTCTGAAGAATGATTCACTGGAGAACATAAGCGAATGTTTCTGTTGTCATTTATGTTTCTTATATTGTTTTTGAACATCAAACAGGACGTTCACCTGGAATCACCGACTGTAAGCTTGCAACGATTGTGATGACGATTAGGCAGTGTATTGGTACAAGATCGGTAGTATATTATATTGAGTAAATAAATTGACGAAATTTTTTTTCTGTAACTTCTTTATTCTTTTTTGTTATAACTAATGACGTAGAATTAAAATACTGTACATATAATAAAATATAAACATTGATAAAAGCAGTAAAGACTGCACAGTTTTTAAATATTATCTTTCTTGTCACTATTTTTCTTTTATTATTATTTCACGTTATTTATGCAGAAAATATACAAAACAGTATTTAACAACATGTAAAAGAAGAATTTTTTCACATACTACAACTTCAAATCGTTTTGACACTTTTTAAACTTTATATCATAAATTCAGTTATCCCCAGTGGCCTCCGACGTGATGGCCGCGTCCACCCCAGCCACCTCCCCAACCTCCGCCGTGATGACCTCCACCCCAGCCTCCACCCCAACCTCCTCCGTGATGACCTCCACCCCAGCCTCCTCCGTGATGACCTCCACCCCAGCCTCCTCCCCAACCTCCTCCGTGATGACCTACACCCCACCAGCCTCCTCCTCCACGATGACCGTGTCCACCCCAGCGTCCGCTGAAAAAAACAGTGATTTAGTATTAATGGTACGAACCTGTAAAATTTGATTTTTATAGGACGAGTGTGAATTTAGCGAGGGTGGTTAATTAACTCGAGTCCGGGGATTACTTCTGATACTAGCATTATGGATAATAATGCTATATTAGGCAACGACGGCTTAAAGTGCTGATTTAGGTCACATAAAATAGTTATAATTAATTTTTTGTAAACACCTTGCGTAAAAATTTAAAAATATCTAATATCGTCAAAAAAATATACAATTCGTTATTGTACTCTAATTACATTTTATTATAAATATTTATTTAACAAAATTAAAATGTAAAGAAAAAATAGTCTACTTTCATAAAGGTTTTTACGATTTATAGTCAGTTTTTAATCTTATATTGTAATATTGATAATTGTAATTAAATAATTGTGGTAAAATAATAATGCAAGCAACTTACCTCCTGGCTGATGCTTCCGCCTTCAAATCGTCGGAGCTTTCTTTGACTGCATCACTTAAAGGCGCCGCATTTTGAGGATTGGCGGATCTTGTAACCACGGGAGCTGCGGCGACGACGAAGCTTACCCAAAGTGCAAGGAAAGTCAGCAATACCTGAATAG
>UXGC01001834.1:0-16422 GCA_900480045.1 Eurytoma adleriae | reverse complement strand
TTCAAATCTCCGCGTCAAACTGACCAATCGCAATCAATAGAGGCTTCACTTTTCATCATTCTCTTTTTTAGTAAGGAACATAATTTTGATCTTCTTGTTTTTAAGTGAAAAACATCCTATAACCGCCATATGCAGTTTAGGCATGATTTCCAGATGATCATCAGCTGAGCTTTTTCTGTAGGAAAGGCACCACCTAAACATTGTAAACGCACCCGTAGCTTTTTTCAGTGTACCGGAAAATCGGGGGACGCACGCGGAATCCTCGGGCTCGTTAATCGAATAATTAGCGGGGGCGTTGCGAGCGACAGCCCGGGCAAAATGCGGCCGATGGCGGCTCTAAAAAGGAGCGACCCGCGCGCGAACACGAGGTGAAATCGAGTTAACGCCCGCAGTAAAACCTCTCGGACAAACTCGCCCGCCCATCCCTTTCTCTCTCTCACACTCCTTTCCTCGTGAGCCGCGGTTTAGCACCTCCGCGGGAACCGCAGCCCGGCAGTATAACTCGAGAGCGTGAGAGGTGGTTGCTCGGAGATTCGCGCCGTCCGTCTCGGGGCCGTATCCGCTCATTTTATAACTCCGCTGAGTATCTTTTCCGGCCCGGAAATGACGGGGCTTAAATTTCTTACGAAATAGGGACACAACGCGCCGGGAGGCGCCGAGCCGAGATCGGAATGTCCCAATTAAAGTTCTTCACTGCGCGCGCGGATACTGTGTATATGTTTGCTTAGCCGAATTACTTTTTGATTGAGCTTAATGCAGGTCGAATGTACATTTCGATGAGGGTGATTGAACCATTAAATGAACCATGATGAAATTCACCATTTATATTATCAGATTTTTAAATTAAAAAAGAATAACTTATTGATGAAATAAAAAAAAGACCGCTGCCAATTGAATTGGCACGAGGCTTCCTCAAATAGAATTTGTTGTAACCATTTAATAAACGATATACTAAAACGATATAATAAAACTAAAAATTTGAATTCTCGAAATCGGCTCGTGGAAATCGGCTGAATTTACATACGTTCCGATGTAACACTAAAACAAAGTTGCAAACCAAATTTCGCAGAGAAATAATAATTTTTGCTCAAGTTATCGAGGAAGAACGAAAAATACAAAAAAGCTAAACATTTTTTTTTCTCGAAGTCGGCTCGTGGAAATTGCTGAATTTAAATAGGTTCCGAGGTATCACTAAAACAAAGTTGCAAACCAAATTTGACAGAGTTGACCTTGCTTTTCCTATACGGGCAGTGCTAACGTTTTAGTTGTAACTGTTAAATAAAAGCTCATGTGATTAAAACAGTAGTGGTTTATTTCATTCCTACTAGTACATTATTTCCAATCCGAAGTTTCATACATATCAGCGACCCAGAGAGTTCACATTCTCCTTGTAACCATTGATTATACAGGCACACAAAAGAAATAGAGTTGTCTGTTACAGAGATGTGACTAAGATATCTTTATTTTTTTGGTGTCGCTGAATACAAATCTGATGTCCGTTGCGGTCCATCACGTCAGGTTCAAGGCCATTTGAAGGTCAAATTTGCTGTTTAGAGACATTTTCCAATAATACATAGGTTCCAGGAAAAAAATTTGTAAATGCGTGGGAATTATTCTGACCCAAAACTTGTGTTCTGACACCCCAGAAACATGTAGATGCACTGGATTGGTACTGGAAACACAATATTTGTTTGCGTCTGTATAATATCAAAAGTTTTTGACCTTCGTGTTATCTATAGAGGTCATGTTAAAAAGAAAATTGAAAAGCATATCTGAACGTAAAATTTTCCGCTCTTTCAGAATCTGAAGTAAAAAATGGACTTTCTGTGTAAATAACAAATTTAATCTTCAGATAACCTTGAACCGAAGGTGATGGAGTGCAATGAACACCTTCGTAATCTGCGACCCCAAAAACAATTATATCATAGTCACGTCTCTGTAACAGACAACTTTTTTTGTTTTGTGTACCTGTGTTATCTTTAGCGAAATCAAACTACAAAAAGACGCTTATAGAGTATCACGCATTTCGCACCAGGATTCAAAAATAAGAAAACTATCATGATTGAAGATATATCAAATTTACAAAATTTATAAGAAACCATATGTACATATGAAAATCATCAAATGTAAAAGGATTTCCTAGACTATTCATCTATTTCTGTTATCCATTCTAGTATCCATCTCTAGTTATGTATTATCAAGCTTTATTTAAATTAATTTAATAACAACTTTGGTAAATGCAGTTGCATTTCTTAGAAAATTGAAAAAAAAATAGCATCATTATAAGTTTATAATGAAATTTTTTAAAGTATCGTTGAATTTTTCAGTTAGTTTTCTTCAAAAGTGCACTTTTATTAAACACTTTTAGCCGTTTTTATTGACAAAGTAACCACTCGTTAAGAAGATTTGAGCATACTAATTACAAGCGACGTCGTTCTTTGAAAGCAAAGGCTGCTCGGGAGCGCTTTTATCGCGTGGCTCATTCTCTGTCTTTCTTCCTCTCCCGCCGCCAAAGTGACTCGCTTTATTAAGCTTCCTTTTATTTCGTGCATGCGCTGATCGCACACCATGGTACTGAGTAATAGGGACGAAATATAAGGTAATTATGAGCAAAAAGACGAAATGGAAATGATGAATAATTGTATTATCATTTTACTTTGATTCTAACTAACTTTACTGATGAAAAATTTAAAAGCAGAAATGTAGCCGTTGAGATTGCGTATATGAATATGAAAGAAACTTTAAATCAAAATATACGTATACCATTCAATTTTTTAAAATAAATGCATAAAAATGTCTCTAATATAATGCGTTTCTAAAAAGAGTTGTATCAAATTCAACTAATTTTTGTTAACTACATTGTATAATAAGAAAATGAAATTAACCTTCCATAAGTGCCTGCATTAAAAGTCTAATGATCAAAATGCTAATATCTTAGTTATAGATAGGTACTCCTGAACTACCGAATTTCATCAATTTGTTTTTATACATTCATATAGAAAAAGCTTTGGAATGGCAAACTATTTTTTCCTTTTTGCAGATTTTGACGTAGAAGTACTTTTTAGGATTTATGGAGTCCAAAAATCTATTTATTAATAAATGTTCGGATTTATATGCAGACAAGTGCGCATATATGCTGTTTCCCCGAAACTACAATTATACTGTCAAACGACAATGGAATCGATGGATTTTTGAAAGCCTCTTGAAAATTTCAATGGTTTTTATCGATTGGTGTCAATTTTAGATCAATTTTATATTTTTTGCGCACGTTGATTATCTTTTCTGAGTTACATTTACGTTTATTTTCAGTATAAAAGTTATTTTTGTGAGATATTCAATGATGGAAATTGATATACCGTATTTATATGCATTTTAAAATCTTCGAAATTACACCGTGTATCCGTGCCAAATTTTGAATACAGATGGAATTAAATTATTTAAAGCTTGATTGAAAATTTACAGCGTTTTCATTTAAAGATTATTTAATTTATTTAAAGATTAATTTTAATTGAAAGGAAATTTAAGCGATAATGAACAATTTCATATTTTTATTGCACTTACTTTTATATTAATACCACTACAGTGATCTTTAGGAGAAAGCATTTTGTCTGTCCAAATGGCAGCATTTTTTCAATTATTATTAATTAATTATTTTATATGTCATTCACTGTTACAGTCAATCTTATAACTCACTAGGAGAGTACCAGAAATCCGGATCGCGGATATTGAAACTTTGAGGATGGTTTCCTTTTACCAAAATATTTCTCTCTAAAATTTTATATTTCGTTATTTGATAATAACTCTGCTCCCATAAATCCTAGAGAGTAGATCGAAAAAGCAAACGAAAGAAGAGAAAAAGACCTGTAATTTAAAGTAAGACCTGTAGTTAAAAATCTTTATTGGTTCAAAAGTTAGATACACTAACATCGAAAGCTGTATAAAAACTTGAATAATTAACATTATCACCTTATTTTCGAACTCCGGTTCTGGTACTCTCCTAGTCAGTCTTTACATTGAGTGTTTACTCAATTTAAATCTTTTTCGTTTTATCATCTAAAAAATATTTTCACTTTGGTTAAGAGTGGAAAGAAATTGTGTCAGTGCAATTAACAGCGTTTTTTAATTGTAAAGCTCATCAACCACCTTGAATAAGCGGACAAAAGAAATGTGCAATGAATGCGCAAGGAACTATTTCAATAGTCGAACTTTCGCGTGAAAATGCAAAGACTCGCTTTCCGCTCTTAGCACTTCGATTCCGAATTCGAGGAAAGATCGGGTTCCGGAGTGGGAGGGGAGGGGGGAGAGGGGTCCGGGCGTGGGATGCAGGGAAGGAAAAGCGAGAACGATCGCAATCAGGCCGGCTCGTAAAGTGATCCGCGGGCGCGGACGTGGAAGCCTGCGGCGTGCCAGCGATTTTGAGGTTGCACGCGCGTGCCCCGAATTCCCCTGGCCGGGAGGATCCTCGGGCGCGCGAGCCTCGCCTCGCTCAAAATCACGGGGATGCAGCGTTTAATGACTGCCTTCTGCGTCGTTTAATGGCCTCCGCGCTGGCCGGCGCTCGCCTCCTCGCGGACCTTTGTCGTCACCGATTTTTAACGCTGATTCCGAGTCTTTTATATCGATGCCTGCTGCGGCGAGTGCTTTAAAGGTTTTGGTTAAGGGAACTCCAGCGCGGAGAGTTCAGAGGTCAGCTGTGGAATTTTTGATAAATCAAAATTTGCTGAATCTAGTTATACCCTTATTTATCCCGCTAGTCGTGAAAATTTTGATATTTCATCTCAAAATTTGCACATTTTACGTAGGCAAAGCTTATAGGACCAACTAAGTTAAAATATTAAAAATTGATCATTTACTAATCATAATTAAGAAGCTATGCAATAAAAAAAAAGCAGTACACATAGTGCCTCACGTAATCTCCTTATTAAACTTCTCTTTTCATTTTTTAATGATGCTAATTTTTTTTAATTGAAACACAAAATTTTAGTAAATACGTCAAGGATTTCAGTGGTGACCTTGAATTTGAATTTGGGATTGATTTTCAAGGTCATTTGAAGGTCAATTTTGTTTTTTTTTAATAAAAACCCCTACTTTTGACCTGGGATACTGAGCCATCGGTTTTACGAGTTAAATTGCAAATGTTAATGATTTTTTTTCTCGGAAACTATGCATCTAATCAAAAAAGTACTAAAAACACTTTTGACTCAAAATTTCGTTGACCGGATGTGATGTCTGAGATTTTGTTTGTTAAAACAATATAATAGACTTTTAAAAAATGCGATAAAGTAATTGAGTAAAATAATCCCAGCATCACAAATTAATTTTCCTTTTGATTATGCATTTCAAAATGAAAGCTCACTATTTTTAATATTTACTACAGTAATTTCAATTTTAATTAATAATACACTTATATATTTCAATAAAATTTGTAAATGCTAATTGTCCTGCTTGAGAATATTTGTTTTAATTCTTTTCTAGTATATATACATCGGATAAGCCGTTGTGTAAATTGGCCGAAAGAGGTGTAAAACCAAGATAAATTGCACTCTCGTATGCATATTCTCACAGAGTATACCTTCATTTACATACAAAATTTCATTGGAATATCTTGAGTAATCCCCAAGCATCGCTGCGGTAAGGCATATATACACTCTTAGTTATAATAATTGTTCATACGTACACTCGAAGATATTTCAAATTTCCTTACGGCCGGTTAATCAAATTTTCCCGCGACGGCAGCTAATTTCGCGAAAATTTACATGTATTGAAATCCACCCGAAATTAAGCGGACACGCTTAAAATGCGCCTATTTAATTAAGCATTCGAAAATCTCGTCGCAATAAAACGAAACGTAAGAATTCCCTCCGAGCGTAAAATACTGGGTAGCACGTGGCGCGGCCCATCTCCCATCAACGTTGTTTTCGCGAAACTCAATAACGCATTTAGCGCTAAAATGAATATTCCCCGCGTGGGGAATTTCGCAACCGACGAAATTTCGCCGCTGCGTCCGTCCCCGGACGAAGCGCGGCTGCCAAAAAATTTACCGGCAACAATGAAGCGGTTGTCCGTCTCGCGCGCCGCGACGCCTAAAATATATAAATCGCCGTCGTGCACGGCCAGCAAATCATGGAAATCGAGATTAGCCGGTCGACCCGAATTTACCGTCTTCCTCACTTTTTCATTTGCTATGTTTCTCTTAACTCTTACACTTGAACTTCAGGTTCAGAAAAAAGAATTTCTTTTTGTGTTACAATTATATTTTTAAATAAATAATGTTAAAATTGACTCAACGATCTCTCATATACATTTTCGTATTTTATTTATCAATCAAATTATTTATCATAAATTTTTAAATATTTCTAAGATTTTCTACAAATTTTCAAGATTTTAGTTGAACAAAATAAAAAAACAAAATTTATTATTTTTAAATTAAAAATTGATTGAATGAAGCTTCAATTGATGTTTGAGAAAGCTGCGTATGTTTATTTTTTAACAAAATGTGATTTTTAAGGTCTATTGTATTTTTTGTGCATATCATTTAGTTAAATAACTTGATTTTAAAATGATGTCGCAACACCTTTACTTTCTGCTTTTTCCTTTTCAGAAATGTATGAATAGTAAACTTCTAAAATATGTTTGATGCAATTAGTTTTTATTAATAAAACTTAAATCAGCATCTAGTCTGATGAAATAGGACGATTGTAAAAAAATGGATTCATTATTTTTGTCTTGATGCAGCCTTCGAACTGTCACAATAATGCCTAATTGCAGTAACATCTGCTTTCGATATGATTTATCGAATCGCAACAAACTCGAAGTAAAATTCTCTCGATTCAGATGTTGATTATTTATCTTGAGCGGTATGAGATGAGCCAGAAACTCTACCTAGACTCGTACGGACCATTTTAATTTTGATGTCCTATTTCGCGATGTAAACATCATTTCCACGAATTTTCTTTATTTATAATGCGCTTGTACTATTTTATAAACTGAAAAATTGACCGTAGTTAATTTGAAGATGTTTCAGTAAATTATTTGATATAAATTCAAATTAAATCCTCATTTTAGATATGTATTCTCAATTTTTGTATTTTGTTACCATTTATTTTAAATCATCATTCTATGATTGAATGTTAAAAATTGCTATAAAAATAGTAGTTAACAGTAACTAAAATAAAATGATTAGTGTTATTCAAATAAATGATATTATTTTACGTAGTACTTTTACTATCGTAAAACTTGTATATACATAACTTTTAACTCGAGTATTTTATGTAGTATCATTTAGTACATTTTAGTGTAACAAGTACCAAATAGTACATTTTGATACTAGTTTAAGAAAGTGAGTTTTAGCCTCGTGTGGAGTTTGCACATTTGAAGGAAGCAATTGCGAAAAGGTCACACGAGGTAATTTATTAGTTGCATATAAAATATTTAAAAAACGAATATCCTTACCCTACTCTACAACATTAATTAGTTTGAAAGACTGAGAAATGTACAGTATGTAACGTTTTGAATATTGAATTTAATATAAGCCATCAGAAATGTCATGTTACGAGTATTAAATGCTTATTAAGAACACTTGTATTATACAAGGAACCTCACAAGTGCATTACACAATGTATTCGTAGTTCTTCATGACATGACCACTTCTATTAAATGCTTGTAAAAATTAAATGATCTGGACTTTTAGACAATCAATTATTCTTAAAGAAAATAAGTCTATGTCTACACCTCTACACATCTATAATTGAACACCGTATAACCACCTATAAAGTACAAGAGATTTTTTGAAAAAAATATTTTTAAAATATGACATACGCAATCTAATATGATTAGCTAGCTATAAATGTCGTCATATACTGGACAGAAATAAATTCTTGCGGAAGATCCCCGTAAATGACAAAAAAGTACTCAAAAATCCTCAAAAGTGTCAAGAAAAAAATAAAGAAAAGACAAAAAATACAAAAATAAATCTTGAGTTCTGAAGTTGTATAAAAATTTTGAAAATGAGTGTACATAATTAAACAAAATTGCAAAAGTTATATGTATAGTCATGAATCCTCTATAAAAAAAAAACGATGACAGAATGTTGCGAAGCCTCGAAAAAAGAGATTTGATTGAATAATAGTTAAACATCCGGTTGCACGAATTCAAAATTTTTTTATATGAACTTTATATTTTAGTTTAATAGGAAATAATTATTACTAGTAAATCTGCGCTGGATTTACTAGTAATTTAGAAAAAGGAAAAACAAATTCACTTGCTCATCTCGAATTATAATTCTATTAAATCAAGTATCTACGTTTGCAAATTAGTGAAGCCGAGAGTCAGGATGTTACGAGACCTGTACACGTATAATTTCAGCGAGTAGTGCTTTCATTTGTATCGAGAGGGTAGCTGCGGGAAAATCGATTTATTCGCGGTGGCCTGACCTTTGGCCCGGACGTTCCACTAATTTCAACGATGCTAGTGTCGATAGTACTCTATCAATAAATTATACATTTTCTGCTGGCTTTCATTCATAATTTGAATTTAAACTTTAAAATACTTTCACTTTTATTTTTATTTTTAAAAAACCGCTGCCAATTAAATTGACACTTCCTTCCTTTAGGCTTCCTCAAATAGAATTTATTGTTACCATTTAGTAAACGATATAATTTTCTAATTAAGTAATTAAACTGATCTATATTTTTCATTGTGTAATTTATAAAAAAATGGCGGCGTTATGATATTTTTCTTAATATTATTAATTTTTATCTCTGCTGTTTAACTTATAGAACTAATTTTTAATAGTTATGACAAATTCCATATGAAATTAAAATAAAAAAATTAAAAAATATAATAGATGAATCAAAACTGATGAAGCAAAAATTTTGAGTCTAAAACGTAAGATTCGACCAAATATTAAGGGAGAAATTGCTGTCTTACTACATACATATAAATAGTGTATTTCAACCCCAAATCAGCGAAATCAAACTTCTATTAACTTATATCAAAACTTTTTTTATCACTATTACAAAGCTTCCTCTAGGAGGAAGAAATACGAAAATGGGTCAGATGCAATCGGTTAATACCGATTATTCAATATAACCAATATAAAGAATATATTTTTATTTATTTTTTTTATAAAATTTATTCTCGAACATAGACACAAGTAAACAAAATTCTTCGAATTAATTTTGAATTATTATGCTTACTTAGAACAATTAAAAAAGATTGGGACCTCGTATCAAAAATTCGATGGTATCGATCGGATGAACTATCGAAGATTAATTGACCCACATTTTTTTTCAATTTAAAAAGTATTCAAAGTCTCGTTCAATTGTGTGATCAAGCTTACACTTTTAGGCGTCTGCAACCACTTCTTCAGTTTACGACTGTATCGAACACTGAGTTTCAGTTCACAATACATAATAAAGCGATTTTACGTATATTTTTACTTATTTTTTTATTTTATTATTTTTTAAATTCTAGCACGCTTGTATAATAGATAAATAAATAAAAATAATGAATAATAAATTGAATAGTTATTAATCAAGGTATAATGAGGTTCAAAATTGCACCTTCAACCCTTATATTAATAGAAGCAAGCTTAATAGAAAACGTCAAGGTTAAATTTTGATGTAAACTCCAAGGAATTATGTTTAGGACAAATAAATCCTTTGATCACTAATGACAGTGAGACTAATGATGAAATGTTCAGTCCAATTAAAGTTTATTTTCTTTCTTACAATAAATAAAATAAAATCGGAAGTTTTGATCTTCCAATCTCTATTGTCAACCCTTATAAGTAACGACCCTTATCAAATCTGAAAAGGTATTTGTATCCAGAAACTAAATTTAGCGTAATTCGCTAAAAAATTAACCGCAGGTACCAATCTAAAATTAGAAAAAAATATATAGAAAAGCGAAATATCGGTAAAAGATAAGACGATCGCAGAAATAGTTGTACTTAAAGTGCTGGAAGCTCGTTCAATTATGATTCGAATTTGATCCCACCGTTGTGCGAGCGAGCAGCCGAGAGGAAGGGGCGAGGGTCAGGTGCAGGAGGTTGGAGAGGAGCTCGGCGGAATCGATTTATCCTCTGTGGTCCGACCTTTTGCTCGGGCATCCACGCGAATTAGTCGACGATAGACTCGCAATTGAGAAAGCTCGTCCTTTCCTCTCCTCTCTCTCTCTCTCTCTCTCTCTCTCTCTATCTCTCTCTCTCTCTCTGTTTCTCTCTGTACATCGGGGCAAACTTGCCGTCGCGGAGAGGCCGCGGGGAGGCGGAGGGAAACGATTGGCTGAATGTGCAGCGACAGTGAACCAATGGGAAACGTGACGCTCCGCTTCGCTTTGGCCGCGCTTAGTGCCGGCGGGATCGAGGGGATCTTTTTAACGAACTTTTTTAACCTCTTTTCGCCCTTCCGCTTCCCTTTTTTTCTCCTCTCTATCTCCTTGTAGTTCCGTCGTCGTCGAGCGAGCCAACTAACTTGTGATTCCGTCCAATTTGAGGCGAAGTTGTTACGTTGTTTGAATTGAGATTTTTACCGGTTCTCGAATCTGTTGCTTTAAGTTCAGGTGATTGTAAGAAATATTGAGATTATCGGTTTGTTACGTAATGCATTGTTTATATACGTGATTTCCTGAGAAGGTTCACTTTTGATCAGTAAACTTACTTTTTTATAAAAAATAATGAACACTCATACAGGGGATTTGTTCGTTTATTGAAAAATTGTGGATAAAGAATTGAGTGATAGTTTTCGATCAATTCTTTTTAGTTTTCTGCCTTCTGAAGTGCCTTGTGTTATTTTTCGACACATCAATCATTTTAGTATTTTTTTCGCTTGACACTCCGTATCCCGTAAACAATCTTCTTCGCTTCTTCCTTAGATCCTTCTTTCATTCGAATTATCCTGCATTAATCCACTTCTTTATCACTCAATTCTCATTAGCTATCTTCCTTCCGAAGGGTGCTGCAGTAATTTTCAACCCATAATTCTTTTTAGTATTTTTTTCGCTTGATTTTCCGTATCCCGTAGACATTCTTGTTCTTCGCTTCTTCCTTGGATCACTCAGACATTCGAATTCTCCTGCATTAATCCACTTTTTTATCACTCAATGCCCTTTAGTTATCTTTCTTCCGAAGTGCCCCGTAGTATTTTTCAACCCATAATTAATTTTAGTATTTTTTTCGCTTGATTTTCCGTATCCTGTAGACGATATTGTTCTTCGCTTCATCCTTGGATCACTCAAGGCATTCGAACTCTCCTGTATTAATCCACTTTTAAATCACTCAATTCTATTTAGTTATCTTCTTTCCGAAGTGTCCTGTAGTATTTGTCGACCCATAATTCTTTTTAGTATTTTTTTTGCTTGATTTTCCGTACCCCGCAGACATTCTTCTCCTTCGCTTCTTCCTTGGATAACTCAGACATTCAAATTCTCCAGGATTAATCCACTTTTAAATCACTCAATTCTCTTTTGTTATCTTCCTTCCGAAGTGTCCTGTAGTATTTTTCGACCCATAATTATTTTTAGTATTTTTTTCGCTTGATTTTCCGTACCCGGTAGATGATATTCTTCTTCGCTTCATCCTTGGATCACCCAGACATTCGAATTCTCCTGTACTAATCCACTTTTTTATCACTTAATTCTCTTTAGTTATCTTCCTTCGGAAGTGTCCTGTAGTATTTTTCGACCCATAATTCATTTTAGTATTTTTTTCGCTTGATTTTCCGTATCCCGTAGACGATATTGTTCTTCGCTTCATCCTTGGATCACCCAGACATTCGAATTCTCCGCTATTAATCCACTTTTAAATCACTCAGTTCTCTTTAGTTATGTTTCTTCTGAAGTTTCCTGTAGTATTTTTCGACCAATAATTCATTTTAGTATTTTTTTCACTTGATTTTCCCTATCCCGTAGACGATATTGTTATTAGCTTCATCCTTGGATCACTCTGGCATTCGAGTTCTCCGCTATTAATCCACTTTTAAATCACTCAATTTTATTTTGTTATCTTCCTTCCGAAGTGTCCTGTAGTATTTATCGACCCATAATTCATTTTAGTATTTTTTTCGTTTTATTTTCCGTATCCCGTACACGATATTGTTCTTCGCTTCATCCTTGGATCCACCCAGACATTCGAATTATCCGCTATTAATCCACTTTTAAATCACTCAATTCCCTTTAGTTATCTTCCTTCCGAAGTTTGCTGTAGTATTTTTCTACCCATAATTTATTTTAGTATTTTTTTCGCTTGATTTTCCGTACCTTGTAGATGATATTGTTCTTCGCTTCATCCTTGGATCACTCTGGCATTCGAGTTCTCCGCTATTAATCCACTTTTAAATCACAGAATTCTCTTTAGTTATCTTCCTTCCGAAGTGTCCTGTAGTATTTTTCGACCCATAATTCATTTTAGTATTTTTTTCGCTTGATTTTCCGTACCTTGTAGATGATATTGTTCTTCGCTTCATCCTTTGATCACTCAGGCATTCGAATTCTCCTGTATTAAACTACTTTTAAATCACTCAATTCTCTTTTGTTATCTTCCTTCCGAAGTGTCCTGTAGTATTTGTCGACCCATAATTCATTTTATTATTTTTTTCGCTTGATTTTCCGTACCTCGTAGACATTCTTGTTCTCAGCTTCATCCTTGGATCACCTAGACATTCGAATTCTCCGCTATTAATCCACTTTTAAATCACTCAATTCCCTTTAGTTATCTTCCTTCCAAAGTGTGCTGTAGTATTTTTCTACCCATAATTCATTTTAGTTTTTTTTCGCTTGATTTTCCGTATCTCGTAGACATTCTTGTTCTTCGCTTCTTCCTTGGATCACTCAGACATTCGAGTTCTCCAATATTAACACTTTTTTATCACTCAATTCTCTTTAGTTTTCTGCCGTCTGAAGTGCCTTTATTGAAATGAGGGGGGCATTATCAAAAATCTAGGAGAAGTATGCATTTTATTACTATTAGTTACTTGTAAACTAAAAGTCGCATAAAACTAAAAAAAACCTTTATTAGTACATAAGTTATGTCATGAAACATTGTCTGCTGTTCTTCTACTGATTTTCTTCTCTTATTTTAATTATGTACACCTTTTTTCAACACAGATTTTTTAATAAGTCTCTGATTTTACCTTATATTTTCCATTATTTATGCTTTTTATAAATGATTATGCAACTTTCAGTACGAGAGTATTTAACGATTTGTAGAAGCATATTTTCCCTGCTTCCCCCTAGAATTTGTTACTGGGTCTTATGGAATAAAATCCCGATACTCGAGTTGATTATTTATTATTAAAGAATCATTCTGCACATTTTGACGTAAATTCAGGACCCTGAGGTTGTCCATTCTCCTAGTTAGTAAATATCAATTTTAATTTTTTCGTGAAATGATTTTTTTCATTTCGTGAAATCTGTATACAGTCATTTTTATATTTTTAATTTCATCACTTCATTTGAATCCTTTAAACGTGAGTAATTAGTAAAAAGTCACTAAAATTAGTGACAAATTTACCACTAATCACCAATTTGTAGTACAGATCTTTAAATTCGTCTTTGTATTAAAATTTTACCAAATTTAGTACGATATTTCGGTACCATTTTAACTGTAAATAGCATCATTTTATTTTAAACCATTTAGTCTTGAATTAGTAAAAGTAGAATAGCGAAAAATATAATCACTAATGGATGGAGCACTTTAAAACTAAATGTTAGCGAAACTTCAATTCGGGGACTATTTCACTAATTTAACTTTATTTATTAAATAGTAGTCATTTTCGTAGATTGCACTTCATTTAGATTGCAAAATCTCGTTGGCGTGCTTGATGTCGAATAGGCCATTTTTCCTCTTTTTTTTCAACAGCTCTACTGCACACATACGTGGACTGTCCTCGGGGCGCAATCTAAATTCACAGGTTGTTCGAGTTTGCGTTAACATGCATTATCCCGCGCGCCCCTAACAGCCGCGCACCGGTTAAATTGGACAATACAATCTTTCGGATCAACTGCTAACTACGAGTAGGCTAATATTCGACCTGTCGATTCATCTACACGGAGAAAAATGTTGCATCAAATTTGTCGCTATAGTTTACGAAAATTAGTATAGTAGCCACTAATCGGCAGACAAACTTCTCTTCTATTAAAATTTGCTAGATACTATACTAAAATTAAAGAAAAGTAAATTGTAGAATCGGAAGTACTAAATTTTACTAGAACTCTAGTAACTTTAGTAAGAGGGTATAATAATATTTATTTTTCTTATTCTAATAGAAATGTTTGAATTTTTTCTTGATCGTGAAAGTTCTTTTTTGAATCTTTTGATGCTCTTTTCTTCTTTTGTTCCTTTTTTCGTACGAATTCTCTCCGTCAAACATTTTTAAGCAATTCGTTTATTGTACACAATCAAATAATATCTTACATGTATAAACCCAACCTATACCCTATATCTAAATTACATTACGCATGCCGAACACTATCGTAAATTTCGCAAAGGACGCTGTTTAAAAATTATGTTAGAAGCTACCTAAATGGTTCTTATATATTAACCAAGCTTGCGTCTGACCTAAAAGTAAATTCTAATATTTGGTGCAAATGTTTCGCACTTTTTAATATCATGTATATCAAAATTTAGTCCAAGTTTACTAATTATTTATATTAATATACTAAAATTCCTCCATAGAGGGGGTTTGTCTGTCGAATAATAGATATTATACTAATTATATTAATGGGAGATTTTTCTCCATGAAAAAAAAACTAATGTATCCAAATCAATCAGAATAATTATTCCCTTTAATAGCGATGGTTATTAATGTTACCGTGGCAGTTGATTAATGTAAGATTGTAATGCCGAGCAAAAAAATTGTCATTGCTGCGAGGATTAATGAAAACATGTTTATGCTTATTCTAATTGCGGTAATAAATAACGAATGCAGCGTCCATTTGCGTTACAAATAGCTTAATTATCATTTTGAAAGTACTCCAAACAGATTGATGCGCTCATAAAAAAGCTTGGTCGAGGGTCAAGCTTTTTTTCACATTGCGTACTGTTCGCGTCTAAAGGAGAATCTCGACAAACTCAGTTAAAATAATATGCTTGAAATATATAAAACACTTTTGGTGTTACAGTATAAAAGAAAAATATTTTTGGTGAAAAATTACTTTCCTAAATTTAAAATAACATTTAAAAGATTTCATTAAAATTTAATGTCTGTCCATATTCGACTGTTACTACTTGCAGTTCTTATAACGAGCAAAATAAAAGAGTCAAGTTTTTGTTCATTTTCATAAAATAAATAACAATCTGAGTTTGTTAAGTTTACTTTAATAGTTTAAATGGTAGCGGCTACAGTTATTTCTTCTTTATCGGGTAGTTCAATTTCATTTGAAGATTCCATCTTCGAAAATACCGCACTGAGAAAAAATCTTATCTTAAAAAAGTTATAGCCGTTGTCATGAAGCCTTTAATACGTGAACGTGATTGGTCTGAAATATTAACAACGCAAGTGTTTAAATTAATGGCGCCAAAATTCAAAAATGTTTTTTAGAAATTACATTTTAATTTGAATAATAAAATTTTTGTTTGTTCAAAAGATTAATTAAGTAAAAATTAAGTTTTCTAATTAATATGAATTTTTTTAATGGAAAATCTCTCAACAATAATCGAACCACCCTAAAAAGTGCTGTAAACAATTTACAAAAAATAAAAAAGAAAATGTTCGTCAACAACACCTTCCTTGCGCTCTGCGACCCATAATTTTTCGAGCAATTCGCCTCGTCCCATTTTCTTGTGCATCAGCGGGTACATCCGCAGCGTGTCGCCAGCGCGCGGCGCCCCGTCCGTTTGAAAAATCGTGCAATATAGCCCGGGGGTGCCGCAGGCACCGCGCGATAAACGCCGCGTTATACAAGTTAATTCTGCGCGCGCGGGGAATTCCGGGACTCGTCCAGGCGATGGCGCTGATTACGAGCGGCGCGCGCGCGCGCGAAATTTTGCGCTTCCCGCTCCGCGGAAGTTTATCGATATGGGCTCACGCTCGAGCTGGTAAACTCGTTCTCGCGGACTTTTTTTGTCACCACTCGCGGCTGACATGGAATCGCGACGATCCCGTCGTGTTGCGCGTTTTTTTTATGAGGCTATACACGGACTGCGATTTCGGAGGTGCTCTGATTCGACCTAATTCCATTAGAATATTCGATATTTGCTATTTTCGTTGCACTCGATAATGGCGAGGAGAAAATTGATGCGATCGCTACTGCTATTACTGCTAGTCGAAAATAGTAACTTTTATAAAAAACGTAATTTCTTTTAATATTCAAGGACGTATCCATTTATTGACGAATTAACATAATGCACTGAAAAAAATAAAAAGTAAATTCAACTGTTTACACAGTAGATTTAGCTGTGAAATTGGAAGTAAATTTAACTTT
>UXGC01001833.1:0-16426 GCA_900480045.1 Eurytoma adleriae | reverse complement strand
TGCCTGAGCTACTTTGATCCGAGCGAGGAGCTTCATTGTAATCTACTCTGAGATATTTTATCATTGGTATGTAATCCCTGCTTGTATTTATTTATAAATATTTATATTTTAAAATTAATGCACTTTAATTTATTGAATAAATCTTTAAAATATTCCATTGAAACAAACAATTAAGTTAACACTCGATCATTGCTAAATCAAATAAGATCCTTGCAGTAGTTCATTTATAAAATTGATGAGATTCAGGATGAGATTAAAATTATGTGTTTAAAACAAGACAAAAAACATCGTTACTTTGCAATTTTCCTAGTTTTTAGACAATTAACTGATTGTATTAAATTACTTAATATTTATTAATGTATTTTGACCTATCGAATAAATCTTTAAAATATTACATTGAAATACATAATTAATTTAAAGCTTGACTCTTGCTAAATAAAATGTGACCGTAGTACTTCATGTAAATAAAATAAAAATGAAATTTTTCAGTGAGAAAGGAGTTATCAATGTCCTTTGGAGGGATTCCCTAAATTCTATGAGCTAACTTGAGTTATTCTGAATTCAAGCTCCACTATTGGTATGTATCATTTGCTAGCTATTATTTATAAATCCTTACTTATAAGTTATAAAATTGGCAATACCCAGGATGAATTTAAAATTATTGTAACAAGGTTTTAAAACAATTGAAGGAAAAAATCAATATTTGTTTGCAGTTTTCCTAGTTTTACACACTTAAGTGATCGTATTATATTACTTAATATTTATTAATGCGTTTTGATCTATGGGATAAATCTTTAAAATACTACATTGAAACACATAATTACATTAAAACTTTACTCCTGCTAAATAAAATGCGAGCTATGTATTGTTTCATGTAAGTAATATAAAAATGAAATTTTTCAGTGAGAAAGGAGTTGTTGAAGTCCTTTGGATGGATTCACTAAATTCTATGAGCTACCTTAAGTTATTCTGCGAGCTCCACTATTGGTACGTATCCTTTGCTAGCTTTTATTTATAAAAACTTATTTAAAATTTATAAAATTGGCAAAATCTTGAATGAAGTTTAAATAATGTCACATATATATTTGAATCCAAAAAAGCACGATAGTTCAATTAAATTTCCATAAAATGTTATTTTATTGTATAAGAATGTTATATCTTATGATAAAATTTAAAATATTTAACTGTTAACTTATTTTTATCTTTCAAATAAATCTTAAATATTAGAGTTAAATAAAGAATTGCTTAAATGCTTGCCTAAATTGAATACAACCAATGCAATAATCCTTTTAGATAATATAAATATTAAATTTTTCAGATAGAAAGGAGCTTATTCACACTTATTCTTACTTCAAGTATGGTTACATCTGAGTTAATGCATGAGCTACTCGAAGCATGGGGTTTCTTTGCAATCTACTCTGAGTATTTTCACTATTGGTATGTATCTTTGGCTTGTTTTTATTTATAAATACTTATCTTTTGAAATTGGCAAAACCTAAAATCAACTAATTTTCTTCGTTTTTTGAACACTGCAATGATTGTATTATCTAAGATTTATTAATATATTTCAACAATTGAATATCTCTAAAATAATACATTAAAACAAAAAATTAAGTTAATGCTTGACACTTGCTAAAACAAATGTGACATTTGAAGTAATTCATATGAGTAATATAAAAATCAATTTTTTCAATGAGAAAGGAGCATCAAAGCCCTTTGGAGGGATTTACTTAATTTCATGAGCTACCTTGAGTTCTTCCGTGAGCTCCACTATTGGTATGTATTGCTTGCTGGCTTTTATTTACAATAACTTATAATTTATAAAATTGGTGATATCCAGTATAAAATTAAAATTATACAATTTATAACAATGTTTAATACATGGAAAAATGGAAAAAATCGATATTTGCTTGCAACTTTCCTAGTTTTTAGACAATTAACTGATTATTTTATACTTAAAATTTATTATTGCATTTTAACCTATTATAAATGTTTAAAATACTACATTGAAGCAAAAAATTAAGTTAACATTTGATCCTCTCTAAATCAAATGTAATTTTTGATGTAATTCATGTGAGTAATACAAAAATGAAATTTTTCAGTGAGAAGGGAGTTATCAAAGTCCTTTGGAGGGATTCACTTTAGTCCATGAGCTACCTTGAATTATTCGTGAGCTTCACTATTGGTATGTATCCCTTGCTAGTCTTTATTTATAAAAACTTATTTAAAATTTACAAAATTGGCAAAACCCTGGATGAAATTAAAATTAGACATTGCGTAAAAAGTTTAAAACAAAATTTGGAAATAATCGATTTTTGCTTACCATTTTTATTTTTTTTATACTGAACTGATTGTGTTACTTAAAATTTATTAATGTAATTCCAATAAAACTTTTGAATATTATTTTGAATCAAAATTAGATTCAATCAAAAAGAATATGTTCAAGCATATCCCTCATTAAATCAAATGCCACTAATGCAGTAATTTATTAATTCATGTAAGTAATATACAAATAAAACTTTTCAGGTACAAAGGTGTAAGGAAGGTACTTCGGAATGATTCTCTAAATTCTAAGAGCTACCCTGAATTATTCTGTGTGCTGCAATATTGGTAAGTACTTCTAGTTAGTTTTTATTTATTTATCTTTTAAAAAGTTGGTGAAACCCACAATGAAGTTAATATTATTTTTAATATATTCTTTAAGGAAAAAATTTTATTTAATATTTTTATTTTATATTTCATTAAATTACCTATAAGAAAGTAAAATATTTCATGTCATAATTTATAAAAATATTAACATCATTTCGATATGTTTAATTAATTTAGTTACTGTCCGTAAAATTAAACTAAAATATGGAGACCTTGTATTTTAGAAGATTAAAATTAAAATTTAATGTAAAAGAAGTGATAGTACACTATGCTGATGCACCGATACTATGTTCTATTTGTGATAGATATTTCTTAAAGCCTTTAAACCAGTAAAAATTATTTTAATCTCTTTTCATTAAATAGCAAAAGATCATAGATAAATTTTAAAAAGTTAAGTTAAAATCTTTGAGATTACTTTTAGAATTCTACACAAAAAATAGCTTTTATTAATAATATTCAATTGCTTCCGTAAAAACGAAGTTTTTTGTTAATAATTGTCAGACTGAAAATATTATATTTTTTAATTTGATGATCTGCTTACTGAAATTAAGTAGCTTGTTAAATATGTGATTAAAACCATCGACCATGGTGGAATTATTATGAATCTAAATATTCTTTAAAAATCTATACTTAGTGGTTAGACTAGTTGAAACACGTACATGATCAATCGGTTTTTTAGGGTGAGGAAATTTTTAAAAAACTATTAAAACGTGCTTTTGTATTTTGCAGGAAAAAGAAGTTTTGACTTAAAGCAGTTTCTACCCTTTCTACTGTTGAAAATTTTCTGGATGTCTCAGCGAAAGTAGAGGCTCCAATGGGATTTAATATATTTGGTGCAATAAAATGTACCCTTTAAATGTAAAACAGTAAACAGTATATTTGGTGCAAAAAAGTACCCTTTAAATGGAAAACAGTGAACTTTCACTGATTCACTTTCAAATTTCCCATTGTTGTCTCTACGCACCTTGACCTCGGTCTTCGGGGAAAATTCGAGCTCTAATGAGTGGGGTTCGAAGGGATCTCCGAGCACTCAAAGGTGCCGAAGAAGACGATGGAGGCCAAGCTGCCGTCGTCTACAACGAGGGAATCCGCGACTGTGAGTGATTTTCTTTTTTGCGTAATCAACCTGTTCTATAATATAACGTTCGTGGTTTACGAATTTAAAATTTATGAATAAAACATCTTGAATTTGAAGAGTTAATATTTTAAGTAATCGTTTATGTAAATGTTTTATATTGTTCCTCTTTACACCCATCTTAGAATTAAATGGATAAGTGTGCCAGGCACCAAGTAGATTAATTTTTTCTATATTTCTTAAAGAATTATATTACATTTAATTTTTCTGTTATTGCAGTAAAATCGAGTAATTATCGTTTTTGCATCGGCACTGCAAAAAATTTAGAAAAATGTAGTGCATCGCCTGATACGTTATTGAATAGAAGTTGCGCAATATTGCTTTAACTTTCACACTAGACCTACCTATAATGCTTATTTTTTTCATTGAAATTATAGGAAAATTTTAATTACTCGCGTAAGATAGGTAGATTATCTTAAGATAGGTAAAATTGAATAGACAGATAATAACAGATTATAGTTTTTAGTTGATAACTGTATAATTAGAGTTAAATTTACTAGTTTTTGAGTTGCAGTAATGTTACAAATAAATTTTTGCAGAACTTTAATTGATAAATCCCCTGACCCCTTTAGCTTTTTCAGGGCAATTGTCACTGTCTAAAGACACTGTTAATACATAAGCAGTGTATGTATTCGAAAGAAGTCAACAATCTCTACATCTTCCTGCGACAGTGACAAATTGGTAGTTTCCCACCCTTGTAAAAGGAACAATAAAAAACTTAAATTTTTATAAAAATGAAGGTTGATTACTTTTTTTTAATATATAATTTCATACATTTATAAAAAATAACAATTAAAAAGAAGAGTTTAATAAAAGTAAGTTTTATTTTATTTAGTCATAATTGGGTTGTTTACATTTATAAATTCGATTAGGTTAGTGAATAACAAAATATTCAAATTTTATTACTGTGCATCCAATATAAATTCTAAGAGACATGGCAAGTTGTAACCCATGAAATTTTAATTTACTGCATCTGTAAAAAACATTTTCCATTATTTTTCAATGTACCATCTTACAACCTAATGAATTTTTTCATGTTTATAACTCAATTTATAATTATTTGTCATCGTTGAATTCATTTAATAAATAAATATATATGATTGTAGGATGGACAATTTCAATTAATATATTTAGAATGCCAACGTTTAGATCAATAACAGCAATAGAATATCTTTATTATTCTACACAGTATCAGATCTGCATATGCATTCAATTGAAAAAAAAAACACTAGATTTAATAATCAGCACAGTTAATAATAATGTAAGTGTAGTATGCTATATTAATTTTTTTAATTTATATTTATATTTTCATACATTGCCATGACAATTTATTTTATTAAATGTAATTATTCATATAATTCATTTTGATAATATTGGTTATAATGTACTATTTTTGCCTACATTTTTATTTGAACGATATATCTAAATTCTATAACTAAATTTCAATGTACGAATTGAATTTGCTATAATCAACAAACTCGTGAGGAAAATAAAAATTTGAAGAGTTCTTTTTATTGTTTTTAAAGGAGGCTTGCTTTTTCAACAAGGAATTTCTTTAAAAATAAGGAATTGTTTTAATTAATAATGGAATATCCCCTATAAAATTTATAAAAAGAAAAAAGAGAAATTCCTTAAGTAAATTTTAGGGGATATTGCTCTGTCAAATTATAATCCTTATTTTTAAGACAGTATGTATATTTCTTGGAGAAGAGGTAAAGCTACTTAAAAACAGGATATTCTACAAATTTTTTTCCGTGCACGTACGAAATTCACATTTGCGGCTGCAATTTGTTTCCCTTGTGAATATTAATAGTATTTTTCTGACATTAGTTTAGATACTAGTGCGAGAGATGCGATTCGCTTCGTAGAGTTACGTAAAGTGATTTTTAATCTCGTGTGACCTTTTCGCATTCGCTTAAGTAAAATAACCATCTCGCTTACGTATTGAACTGTAGTTTTCGATACAACGTGTGCAAGGTACGATTTTACGTATCTGACTTTAAAAAGATGTCCGCAAAATCGTACTTTTCGCACGGCATATCGAAATAGTACATTTCGATACAAGTGCCAGAATGTTTAGCCTCGTGTGATGTTTGCATACGAGCGAAGCGAGGTCCAAAAGGTCACACGAGGCTAAAATCACCTCCTCGCTCATGTATCGAACCGTATTTTTCGATACAACGTGTTTTTGAGAAAACGTGCGCAAAGTCGTATCTTTGTCCACGGCGTGTCGAAAAAGAACTTGAAAGTTCTTATCCGCATTTCTGCTTTGTTATGTTGATCGCACCTGACTTCCGGTTTTTCAGAAATTAATTAAAGAATTAATTCATGCCAATGCCTACTAAAATGCCAAAGTAGTTTTCTTATACTGTCCTTGGTTTTCTCACAAAACCTCCTTGAACATCCAGTAGAATAGGTCAGTGCGTGGGTCAACTTCCGGTTTTTCATAGGAAGTACTGCACATTTGAATTCTTCCTTGCAAGGCCCATCAAAATGACCTAAAGCAGTTTTCTTACCCTGCCCTTGGTTTTCGAATAAAACCGCCTTAAATATCTTCAGTAGTACAGATCAATGCATGGGCTGACAATTAATTCTAATTCTTAAAATAAAAAGTTGGTGTTCAACTTCTTTTATCTTTACAAATATTACAGAGTTTTATAACAATAATTAAAAAATTGTTAATTTCTGAAATTTCGCTACACCTTTGCTAAATCTCCGTCAATAATAATTATCTTTTACAATCGATTCTGAGCTGTGTCTAACGTATGCAGTGTGTTCTCTCATTGGTCAATCTCGTGCATCAATATTCCTGTCATTTATCACCGTACAGAGAGAAGAAAAAGTATAGTTTATCAAGTTCTGGAAAAGACGAGACCTTCTGAAAGTCGATGGTAAGACTTTACAGTCGGCCGCTTCCGATCCGTCAAGCCGCTGACGGCTCCGGCGAAATTCCCGGCCTTCCCTCTCCGCAGGAAGAGCAGCTCCTCCCGCAGAATAGGTACAAAGACAAGAGCTGCCGCGTGATTCGGCAGTGACTTTTCAGCTTTTTAAACAAATGACTAGCCGCAACCCCGGAAGAGATGTTGCGTTTGCCGAAATTGCTTTTCTCCTCGCTGACTCGGTGCTTAATGACGAATCTTCTTCGCACCGTGCGTTTCCGAAAATGTGCTCAGCTCAAAGGTGCTCTTACGTTACACAATGGGATGGGTCTTGTGCGCAGGACTAAAAGGACTCGGGGGTGACGCGGCGGAAAGGAGCAAAAAATTCATTCGAGGAATTTCGCAATTTGGTTGGGCGCTTAATGCGGCTGTCTGCAAATAAAGTCATTTCACACGGAGTATTTTCTTCATTTTTTTAAAAGAATTTTAATGTGCGAGAAAGAAATTTCCTTTAAAGCCAACCACGCGAAATAATATAATTTCCTTGCTTCGCTTGACATTATTTTTTGAGGTATTTGCATTCGAGGAATTACTCTCAAAATTTGATTTTGGAGATACTAAATGTTACTCATCACATATTTTAGTAGCAATTTTTCAAATCACAAGGCTCTAGAAGTGAGGCATTGAGATTCGTAGGACCAGTTATTGGGCAATCTTCTGGAGGTATTTTGCAATTTTCCTTAAAATCGCAAAAAAAGAGAGTCCATGAAATATTGACGTTGCATTTTGGTTGCTCACCGCGTCAGTTTTTTTAGTAAGGTCCTTTTAATGTAAATATGTCTGTTAAACTTATTGATCCTACTATAACTGATCTACTGTTTTTTATTAATTTTTTATCCTGGAATAAACGAATTAAAATTCCACTAATAAAATTAATAAAAGATCAATTTTGATGATCAAGGGATCAAAAAGTTATTAATTTCGCGATCACTGAAATATATGAGATGAAAAAACTTTGTTTCATGTTTCAGCAATTAAAAAAAATTTAACAGATTGCTGGAAATTTTTTTTACAAGTGAAATGAGAAAAAAGTGGCAGGTTTATAAAATTGCAAAGATAAAGAATGTTGAAGTAGACAAACGCTACTTTGATAACGTTCTTGGACTCCCCGTCATTAGCCGTCGAGTAGATCTTTTTTAGAAAGGCCAGATGATGGAAAAGAAACGAACGGAAGTCGAGAATTTTTTAATAACGCAGCCCTGAGTAGGTAGCTCCCATCTGTTTTCTTTACTTCTAACGCTTTTTCTTCTCTCTCGGTCTCTCCTTTTTCTTCCCCTCCAGCTCTCTCCTCTTTCTCACTGTCTCGTCTGTTTTAAAAGATTTTAAATCACTCACGAGGCTGAAAAGATCAGAGGATGCTATTACGTATCTTTTTTCTCATTATTCAGGTATTTGTGAATTACTTTCCAAGTATAATAAGACTTTTAAGGTGAAGTAATAAATTGAAGCTCTAGCCTTATTATTAATTCTTGCCCGTATTCGATAACCTTATCCATCACGTAATAATTTTCTTTTTTATTCAAATATTTCGACACCGAGAGAACTTTTATTGAAAAATTTAGCGTAAATTGAGCAAAAATTATAATACTAAAGTAAGGGAAAGCCAGCAGACTGGTCAAACGAAAAAAATTACTAGACTTACAGTAAAAATTGCAAATTTCTATAACCATGGCGAGAAAAAATTATAATACTTTTCTAGTTTGTACAGTATTATAAGTATTCGAGTAAACATTGATAAAAGTATTGTAATTTTTACTCACATACATTGCAATATTTACTATAGGTTTGGTAATTATTTTCGTCTGACCAGTCTGTGTTTCTATTACTATTAGTACACTGAGAGAACAAAAGATTAAAGTTTACTATCAATTCTTGAAGGCGGGAGATAGACTTGAAACGAGAAAAAAATTGCCATAAATTTTGTAAAAATTATAATTTTTACAAGGATTATAGTAATTTATTCCATGTTATTAGTATGTCCCCTATTTCAAATAAATTTATATTAATTTTTTCTCTTTAGTTTTCTTAGTGTATTGTAATTTTTACAATAAAACTGCTCCGTGCAAATTCTTTTATCAATTATTATTTACCAATGCTTTAGTAATATTAAAGCTGTATTATTATCAAAATTTTCTTTTCAGATAATTAAATTTTTATTATAATGTTGCAGTCAAAGAGACTATATCTTTTTAAAGATATTACAATGCAACAAATTGTTTTTTAACGATCATTTAACGACCGTGAATATTGAATGCGATGACGTCAAAATGGTAATAAGAGAAGCCGCCGCGAAGACGAAAGACCACATAAGAGAGGCAAAACGATCGAAAGCAGCGGCGTACCCTTCCAGTAACGGAGCTACCAGAGCCGACGCGAATATACGTGAAATTGAAATGAGGCGATATCAATCAAGCGGAATCCGGAGAAAATCGTTTCCGCATTATTCGCCAAATTTATCGGTCACCCAGCGACGATCAGCCAGAGAGAAACAGAGAGGGAGAGAGTCGGTCGGGCAAAGGGCCTTTTTCCCCCCGACCCCTTCCTATTCTCCGCCCGATCGCCGCGGCCAGGCTCTCGGAGATAATCCCGCGAGGAATCGTTCGCGAGTCGATTGAGCCCCGAGAAAATTGCAGAGAGCCGCGCGTGGCGCCCCGGGTTAATGCGGGAGGCCGCGCCGGCACGTGCATGACCGCGAGCGCGCGAACTGCCGGATGCAGCCCCTCGCGGCCTGAAACAAGCTCATTAGCGCGGTTATTAAACCAACGGCGGCGTGGAATTCAGCGCAGCGCGCCGACAACATCGCGTACACGATGCTCGCTCGCGCCTGTTGATTATTCGAGGCGTAATAGCAGCCGGCGATAGGGCGGTGCGTGCGAGTACGGAAAAAATAGGGCATTGTTTCTTGAGGTACTTGATGTCGATACTTAAGGTTTGAGTAGTTTGGTTAATTTGAATAAGAGGTGGTTGAATTGTAAATCACTTTAATACAATTTGCTAAAACAGTGTTTTGGTATTTTAAAATGTATTATGCTGAGGAAATCAAGATTCTTGAAATGAGCAGATACTGATAATTTTCTCATAGACTGTCCTTGATGAAAAGATTGATAGTTTCTTGTAAAAATTATTATAATTTCTTTTAAAATTTACTAGAAATCTATTAAATTTTACTATAGTTCCGAATAATTTGTACAAGAAAGTATTGCAGTTTGTTGATTTGCACCTGTGTATGCGACTAAAATTTTTCAACTAAATCTTTTTGGTGATCAATTAATGTTCTGAGTGGCACTGTAATATCAAATTCACGGACATATCGGTATTTTTTAACATCTTTCGTTTAAGGTGACGGTTCCCATAATTTTTAAACGAAAATTTTACTAATTTATTATTGTACTAACTTTACTTTAGAAGATATATTCAATATTAATAACACCTACATTGTAACTTTCAGTAACCACAAGTACTTAATTTGTGTAAAGTTTATACCTTCGTATAATGCGATTAAATTTTACCTTACATTAAAGTGGAAGTTGTAATCGTAGTAAGAAAACGACTTATCAAGTAAGTTTATGTAGTATAATCTAATAGTAAGAGGGTGGGTAGTTTGAATGATTTAGAAGAAAAATTTTATTTATTAAAGTAATTTTTTTGTACATTGGTCAGTGACAGAACCACCTACATTATCATTATCAAGCATAAAGTTTAGTAAAATTAATTTAAAAATTTGCATAGTTATCTGCACACTTTTGTAATTGTTTCAATGAATCTATTTTTTAATGCATAACAAATTAAATTGATGCGGTGTAGGTATTATTAATTCTAATAGAAATGTTATAATTGAACTAAACCAGCCACTAAATAATATTATCACGAAGAATCGTGAATCTACGGCAGGATCACAAATCATTTCTTTTAAATTGCGAGCCTTAACTTTCTTGAGTACCCAAGTGCTAGAAATGCCTGATTGTGATAGTTGCCCTATTATTTTTTCAAATTTCTCGGTATAAGGCGACCCCTGTTCATATCGAAACGTTGTGTATTCATATTTCAATTTTTTCCTTGCTATTTTCATTACGGGTGTTGCATCCATCCTCGAATATTTATCTATTAAATGAACTGCATCTAATTCTGGCATAAAACAAATTGCATTTTTCGTTTTTATCAATAGCTCTATGCATCCAGAATAATTTTTTATAGGGCGTACATTTTTAAATAAACTTTCAAGTTCAATATCACTTTTGTAACCTGAATGTGGTGAATAAATAGGCATCTTTAAATTAACTATATCAGCTAACGTAACGAAATTAATTTCGCTGCGTATCATACTTCGCGTTAACAATGAGTAAAGCAGTGAAGACATCCTTAAAGTTATCAGTACGATAGCAATAAAAATCAATCTGCTGCGACTTTTTTTAGGTTGAGAAACACTTACACCGAAAATAATTTGGAAAATTCTAGAAAAGGTCCAGTATTTGGGCCGACTGTTAAATAATTGTTCCTTAAGAAAAATATATAAAGCAATTGTTATAAAAATCGAGTTATATATGAAAATTTGATTCCACGAAAAATTAAATAAAGCCATTGGTAATATAGGCACTACGAAAACTTTTTGAAAGCCACTAACAGCATCTCCCATCACAACTTTGCTTCGATTAAACGTAACGTGCCTAAACGTCATTGGTGATATATTCATAACATTATTTTCTAAACTCCTTAAGTGCCATTTTACAATTGCTATCACAGACATGGTTGATGAATTAAGCCAGTGTAGATCTAATGAAAAATTTAGTTTATTAGCAACAATTGTTAAATAATTATAGCTACCTCTATTGTCTATATCGCTTAAGCAATTTAGTTTTTTGACATTAGGACCTGAAGGACAATAATGAAAAAGCATACGCAAAGGGTATTTGTGCGCGTTCTTCAATTTATCGGGATATATTTCACTTTCAGTGTACAACGGCCCTGTACTGTAATTTTTCGTAAATGGATTGAAGTAAAGGTAATTCGCTTTATAAGTCTTGTTTACTTTTAGCAGGGTAAAATCCAAAAATTTTAGTGACCAAGCAAACTGTACTATGGATATCTCTTTATCGGTAAAATAAATGTCATCACTAAAAATGATCACTAAACACTTTGGTCTCATTTGTACTGATGATAGAAGAAGAATGTCGTTCAAAACTTCATAAGTGTAATTCGAATCAGCATGATGCTTTTCTTCGTTATGTATGATGATGTAAGATGTTGATCGTCGTGGATTACTAAACGTACTCTTCAGTTCACTGTTAGATGAGTCATTCATTCTGCTGGCCGTAATTGTTGGAATCAAATTCACACACTTTTGAAAGAGTAAATCAACTTCTTTATTATAGTTACTGATTATTTGTCTATTTTTAAAAATAACTAAATACTTTGTCTTGATACTTCTAAGTATTATATTGTACGTAAATGTTGAATTAAAATTCCCATAACATAAACTTGGATTCACATTGCACATGTAAAGTAAAAAAATACAAAGAAGAGGATTCATTTTTTTGAGAAATAGAACTTTGTCACTTTTGTACGTCTTGGTGTATTGAAATTCTGTTCTTCACTAAAATTTGACATTGCACTACCCGTCCTTCGCTGTTTCAGAAAAAAAATTCACTTAGAAATACTTCTAAATCAATATAATGATTAGTTAAGTGCGACTTCGTAGTTTAACGATTTATCGAAAATAAATTTCAATTGAATTATTTATGTAATAATAAAGTAGGTTGACAGTATGACTCATGTAAAACTTTCGAAAAAGTAAAATTGAACAAGGTTATTAATGACAAAATGGTGAGGTTTATAATTGTTTTTGACATTGTTTAAATTAAAAAAACATTTTGAACACTCGATTATGATATTCATACAACATTTTTCGTAAAAACAATTAATTCGATGCAAAATAAACTTCTAAGGCGAGCTTCTTTACCACAAAACTTTATTTTTATCGCTACTAAAAAGCTTCCCCTGGAAAAGTATCGATTACTTTCTTTAAAGTTCTTTTCAAACTCTAATACCTGCCGCGAAAAATAAAAATTTGTATAACCTACGATGATTAAATTCATAAGAATTGCATTTACGCCTATGAAAAAGTCCGCGCTCCCAAAAAAATCGGTCCCTCCCAATCTCCCGCATCTCGCGAAACATAATCGAAGGCTGAGTCGCGACAGCCGAGCTGACGTTCGTAGCCGTCGCGAAAAAAAAAGTTGTCGCCTCGCGAAAATGCAAATGAAAATTTTCGAGCGGTGCTGTAACGACCTCGAGTAGCGCACCTGCGACGCTACTTTCGAGGGGAGAATCTTCCGCGGAGAGCGCGGCGGAATACAAAGCGCAGGGACGTCTGCACGCGCGAGAAATTACCCGCGCGCCGTCTTTTGCGTCGTTCATTTTTATTCGCGACGAGGCGCGCCTCGGCGCGCGACTCCGACGGTGTGAAGATTAGCCATGTAAATCGCTATTAGAGGGAGAGGTAGCTTAACGCGCCGATAAATTTTTTCGTTAACGCTGGCGGGCGCGTGCACGCGCGACTCATCTGGGGGCAACGCTCTGCATAAAAAAATTCAAGGGAATTAATGTACGTCGTCGGATCGCGAGCGCAATTTTTGAGCGCTTCAGGTGGTGGCGTTTTGAGATTTAGGTGGAAGCTCGCTGATAAGATAATTGTTTTTTTATTCATTCTGGTGTGGTGTCAGCTATTAAAGTTTAAAATGGGAATTCCAGGCGGAGAGAGTTTCTTTATAAAAATTATTCTTACTTTTTTGCTTTTGAATGCTTATACAGTACTTTTCGAATTGTGTGAACTGCTTCGTAAAAGTAATTCACGTTTTGAAAAAAATTACTGCAAACGTAAAATTACGACTTTTGCTGAGTAATTTTTAAAACACTGTGCAGTAGTTTTTAACTATATATAATTTTTAAAAATTTTTAACTACATTACACAAAAATGTTTTAGGATAATTTGCTACAATTGTAGTAAAAATTGGTATTAATTATAGGATGTCCTCGCTTTTCACAAAAAAATGGTATTTTTATTGTAAAAATTTCTATATTTTATAGTAATTTTCGGTCTAGATTGAGTATATCTCCTGGTAACTAATTCTTATACGATAGGAATTTCAACAATTTATTACTAATCAAAACCCTGTTGTTAATATATTCGGAAGTGGGATTTTACGTCGATTAACTAATCGTATTAGGTGAAATTAATTAGTGGTATTTGAAATTCACGGTAACTTCTTTCACGGCAGACCGAAATTGATTTCGCAGCTGGGAATTCCGCCATCATATTGAATAAGTATGCGCTGCGTAGTATAAGGTTTAAATTAAATGAAACCGACATCATTCTCAATTATTCCCAACCACTGAAGTTCGATTTCACTCTATTCGCAAATTACACGTTGTACGGAGGAAATAACGTAAAAGATATTTAAACGTTAAAATGTAATTCAAATTTCATTGCTAATAAAAATCTTATAATAAAATAATTATGCTAATTTCAAAAAGTTTAAATAGTGCACTTTTATTATTAAAAAAAATAATAATTAAATGAAATTTAATAAAGTAAAACTATTAGTATAATTTTATTGAGTCAGTTGCGTGCAATTCGTTTATATCAACAATCGCACAAGAATTACATTATTTCGCTAAAATGTTGTACGTTCCCCATCGCGATGAAAGATTTAATCGGACATTTCACTGAAAAAGCTTTACCAATCGGCAGAAGACGCGCTCTATCATAAAAAAAGCTCGTAACATTGATTATTACGACGGTTATCGCGCAAAGGGAATCCTCGACGAATGATAAGTACACAGGCCGTTTTAATGTGCATCGAGCCGCATCTGCGTGTGCAGCGATCGATCCGCGCGCTTAGGCCGGTCCGCGTCTCGCTCGCGCGAAAAGGGAATCGCGCGCTTGCGCGCCGGCTTAATTGGACGCTCGTTATTTTTCCGCCTTTTTCCCGGGCGGGCGCTCGGAGAGGTCCCTCGGTTAGCCAGCGAGTTATCGGAAAACAATCAGAAAATTGAGCGAACCCCCTCCGCGCATTTCTCTCGACGCCCTGTGTCTTTCCGCAGCCCGAGGTCACCGCTGTCATCAGCCGCTAATCCGCATCCCTCCCCTTTTACCCCGGATCTATGCGGTGCCGAGGCAAAAGCTCTCGCACTTTTTTCGCTCTCTTTGTGTCTTTGGTTTGTTTCCATTTTTTGCAGCCGCCAGTACTTAGTGTAAGTGACTAATTTTTTTTGTTAAATCGATACATTTTAGTTTGAAATTTGTGACTCTTTAGTTCAAAATTAAAATGACAAGGGTAGTGGGCTGGATATATTAGAAATAGAAGAATTTTAAAAAAGTATTCGGTAAAGCTTTATATTAATTTGTAAAAACAAACGTCTACGTACGTTTTTCCAATAAGGGTTGAGAAACTATATAATTTTTTTGCAGTTAATGATGTAATAATTCCTCTGAACTTTCATTTGCACTTGAGTCCATGAAAATAATCGAAATTTCAATGCAGACCTGAACAAATTCACTGATTTGCAATAATATTGTCCTGATCTGCATTGGAAATCAGACATATTTAAATAATTTCTTTTTTAGAAAAATATTGTAACGAAATTTCTAATACATTCAATCAAAATCTATTGTATCATTTTAATTATTCAATAATTTACCATAATGAGCAAAATATCACTTATAAATCCACTTGAATTTATAAATCGGATTTCAATAATCGAGCAATAGAAAAAGACGTAATTGTTATTGAATCGAAATTACCTCAGAAATACAATATCGTTCCAGAATTGTAACGGAATAAATAAGGAAATAATTTACCCTGATTTTTCATATGAAAAAGAAAATTATGATTCCCAATGAAGCAGAAACCGTGACATTGCATAAAAGATCTCTTAGCGCTAGCGGGCGAAGATAACCACGGTTTAGTTCAGCTCGAATAGCCACCGCACATAAGAGCTAAAGCATTCGGGATCAAGTGCGACCTTAAGCCACGTTACACGCCATTTCTCACGCTCTGCCTCCTCTAGCCGGGCAAATATCATTTTTTTCCCCCTTCATGAGCGAAGTACACAAACACGTATTGTACCGTGTCTGTTATTTGTTACCTATAACTAATTTAGATTTTACTTAATTATCTTAATTAAGATTATGATCGTAATTAATTATTGCTCTCTTATTCTCTAAATATGATGAAGTTAAGAAAATGTGAATAGTGGCATATTCGATGTGATCAAGATTTACTTATTCAATATAAGGACGGCTTTTCACATGTAAGTAGGTGATCTAGGCCGGTTCGGGCGCAGTGGAATGAGTATACGTGTGGTCAGCCAAGGATTAGGCCGATTCTGACCCAGTAGAATACGTCCCTATTTAGTCAGACCGGGGTGGGGGCAGGCCGGTTTTAGTTTAGTAGAACAAATTTGTACGGGCAGGCAGGGATGGGGGTCGCTCAGTAGTATGAGCCCCCGTTTTGTCAGACAAGAGTTTGAGTCAGACACCCCTGTCTGACCATACACTATTGGTTCTACTGCGCTAAAACCGGCCTACCCCCACCCCGGTCTGACTAAATAGGGTCCTATACTACTGGGCCGGAACCGGCCTATTCCTTGGCTGACCACACGTATACTCATTCTACTGCGCCAGAACCGGCCTAGCTCACCTACT